>PVIW01003243.1:0-176691 GCA_004026585.1 Noctilio leporinus | reverse complement strand
CATCCCCTTTTTGCTCTCCTCTGTCCCCCTCCCCACCCACCCATTCCCCTCAAAGTCAATCCCACCTGTTGTCCATGTCCATGGTTCCTTTTTACTAGGTTCTTGTCTAAACTGCTCCCCTTCCTTGCCTCTTCCTCCCCCCTCCCACAACAGATTTTTTTATTCATTATTTTTAGAGAGAAGGGCAAGGAGGGAGGAAAAAGGGAGAGAAACATCAATGTATGGTTGCCTTTCACCTGCCTCCATCAAGGACCTGGCTGGAGACCTGGCTTACAACCTGGTTATGTGCTCTGACTGGGAATTGATCTTTAAAAATAAATAATAAATAAAATCTTTATACAAAAAAAGAAATAACACCTGCTCTGTACAAAATCTTCCAGGAAATAGAAGAGGGAATAGTTTCCAACTTGTTTGAGGCTAGGATAACCCTGACACCAAAGAGACGAAAGTATCATAAAAGAAGAAAACTATAGACCAACATCCTTCATGAAACACAAATGCAAAAATCCTTAACAAAATATTAGTAAATTGGATCAAGTCATATATAAAAAAGGTTTAATACATCATGACCATGTGAGATTTATCCCAGGAATGCAAGGCTGATACAATATTCCAAAATTCAATGTAATCCACTGTACTGATAGATAAAATTATGGGTTATGGAAGCCAAAAATTAAGTGCAGATTAAGAGCATGTTATAACTTCAATATTTAGGGAACTGTGTCACCATCATCTTGCACAACTCCAAAGGTATCATTTTTATTGCAGTCATTGTATTCTACATAAATGATACCGCTGCCATTGTGCAATACAGTGGTATTATAAGTGTATAAAATGATTGCCCAAAAGGCAATGCAACCTTGAGCTGGGCTAACAGAAATAAAGAATCCAGATAAAAAGATTTTATCCTTCAGACATTCCATATGGCTCTGCTCACACCATACCTGGAATACTCTATTTAGTCCTGAATTCTATACTTCCAAGAGGGCCAACACATTTCACCAGAGGACCTAAACATCTCACGTGAAGACTGTTAGGAAAACTTGAAGTGTTTAACCTACTGAGCACATACTGCCCTTTAATTATTTGCTTATACTCTATATACCCTCAAGACTGTCAATCGCCTGAGAGAAGAATCCATGCACAATTTAGTTTTATATTCCAAACATCTATCACTGGTCCTGGACCCTGGTGAGTACTCACATTTATGAGGGGTTCGAGAACAGGAAAATTTAAACTTTAAAAACAGAAAACAAAAAGTGGTTACTCTGCATTGGGGAAAGGAGAAGGAATTGATTCTAAGGGGCACTACAACACTGTTAAATTTTATAGCATAGCATGCAAATGTGTCCCTTTTTCCTACAGCTATAAAGTCTGTATCTCATTTGCCTGGAGTGGGCATGGGCCAATTCTTGACTGGTGCATACTAATGACAATTCTCCTGGTTTGGCAATCAATGGAACCTCTGGGTTTGATTCGGGATGGAAGTGTGGAAGAAACAGAGAAGACACATTCACTAGCTCCACCCAACTAGTCAAATCACCCTTGGGTTTGCAGGCCGGCACCTTAAACACTGTGCTACCAGCCAGGGCCCTATATTCAATTTTTATAAAACTTCACACTTAACATATACATGAGATTATTTGAAGCCTGATATGTACCTGTAGGAATTTTAGAGTGGTTTTTCGTGAATAGAAAATTAGTACATATTTACATAATAATAAAATTACTTAAACACATTGACAGCCCTGGCTCGTAGCACAGTGGATAAGGTACAAAAGGTCGCTGGTTCGATTCCCAGCCAGGGCACATAACCAGGTTGCAAGCCAGGTCTCCAGCCAGGTCCATAGCTGGAGGCAGGTGAAAGGCAACCACACATTGATGTTTCTCTCCCTCTCTGCCTTTCTCCCTTCCTCTCTCTCTCTGGAAATAATAAACAAAATCTTTAAAAAAACAAAACAAACAAACAAACAAAAAACACTTACAGGTAAAATCAACACCCTATTATCTTACAATTCCATAAAATAAAAGCTAAAATGATGAAACACACACTAATAGTGCTTTTGTCAACAACCACATTTTTAAAAGTTCTAAATATATGGAACAAAGAAATAATAAGAACTCTGCAAAAACACACATACAATGAAATTGCATACAGACCTTTCCTTAGCCGGGGGTTTTGAGATTCAGCAGAAGTAGGAAACTGAGTTTTCTGAAATGAAAGAAGCCTATGTTAAAGCATCTCCATAAATCTTGTTAACTTAAGCAGTCAAATAACAATCATCAGTAAGTAGCTCTCCAATCATGCAATTAATCCATTAACTGCATATAGGTACAAATAATTACTTTGAATATAGTTAAAAAAATAAATGTCAAACTATTAATAATGTAAAATGCATATTTATAATATGATTGTATGTATTTTTACTGTATATTTATGATGCTTGGTAAAATGTCCACAAATAAATGTACTAAGTTCTTAGACACTACATATTAGCATTATATGTAATGCTATACTTCTCAGCAACTAAACCAAAACAAACGATAACTTTAATAAAAGGAAGCTTATGAGTTAGAGAGGCAGCCTTTGGAGCAGACATGAATATACCTTCTCAGAAGCTTCACACCAGGGAAAGCAGTGACAATGAAGTTCTCATTCTTTGCATGAACTAGATGGCTTCTACAGGATCCAGGCCTCTAATATAGACAAGATTTTTGGATTCTTCAGTGATGGTGCTCCTGCCCCCACCACCAAAAATCCCAGGAAACTGCTTCCAAGATTAAAAAGTCAGAAGCCTTAGGAACGTATGCAGTGATTGGAAGAGGCATTAGTGCTACATCTGTACCTCAGGTTCTGGCCCTGAAATCCAGAAGGGATTAATTCAGGCCTTACTGGATGCTGCCATTGATTTTGACCTTCTAGAAGATGAGGAGAGCAGATGAATTTCAGAAATATCTGAAGACAGGATTCTTGTTCATATTGCCCATGACCTTACTCAGAAACTCTCTTCTTGTTCTATAGTAATGTTCGAGCCACCTTTTTTAAGGACTGTGTATTGTTTTTTAAGATTTTATTCATTATTTTTTAGAGAGAGGTGAAGGGAGAAAGGCAGAGAGGGAGAGAGACATCAATGTATGGTTGCTTTTCACCTGCCTCCAGCCACAGACCTGGCTGGAGACCTGGCCTGCAACTTGGTTATGTGCCCTGGCTGGGAATCGAACCAGCAACCTTTGGGTTCACAGGCCAGTGCCTTATCCACTGTGCCACCAGTTAGGGCTAAGGACTGTGTATTTTTATTTTTTAAAATATTTAATTTATTTATTTTTAGAGAAGGTACGGGAGGCAGACAGAGAGAAACATCAGTTGGTTGCCCCTCACATACCTCAACTGGGGCCCTGGCATACAACCCAGGCATGTGTGCCTTGACTAGAAAACAAACCAGGAACCTTTCGGGTTGCAGGCCAGCACTCAATCCACTGAGCCACACCAGCCTTCAAGGACTGTTTATTATGAAGTATTTGATGATGTGGAGTCAAAGATGGAAGACTCTAGAAAATAGTTATTTCAGTCAGTTCCCCACCTGATGGAAAATGGAGCCCTGTTATTGACTACAGATTTCGACAATGGAATCCCTTGAACTTACTAATGAAGAAACGGTCCTAGAGTGGGCTCAAGAAACATGGAGGCTAGCCCCGGCTGGTGGCTCAGTAGATAGGTGCCAGCCTGTGAACCCAGAGGTCACTGGTTCGATTCCCAGTCAGGGCACATAACCAGGCTGCAAGCCAGGTCTCCAGCCAGGTCTGTAGCTGGAAGCAGGTGAAAGGTGATGTCTTCTCCCTCTCTGCCTCTCTTCCATCCCTTCTCTCTAAATATAATAAAGTCTTTTAAAAAATAAATAAAATAAAATACACATTTACCCAGCAATTCCATTCCTACAGAAATGAAAACATAAACATACTCATGTATAAACTTGTGTGCCAATATTCATAATATTATTCATAACAGCCAAAATCAGGAAACAGTCCAAATGTCCATCAATTTGTGGATAAACAAAATGTGTGTATTCATACAATGAAACACGGCTGAGAAATAAAAACAAACCACTGTCACATATAACAATATGGATGAACTTCACAAAACATGCTAAATTCATGTCAGACATATAACACAACATATTGTATGATTCCATTTTATGAAATTGCTAGGAAAGGCCATAAGACTACATATATTGTTACGAGGTGGAAGGCGGCCATTCCCCCAAATTCCTCACAACATGCAGTTTGGGAATGGGAATGGGACTCAGTGAAGTACAGCCATTTTTCCTGAGAGAGGCACTTTGCAGATCTCTGCACCTTAGTTATGCAAATAACTGGACAAACCACAGCGCCAAGAAGATGGGAAGGGTTTTGTTTTGTTTTAACTGTAGAATGGGGACAAAAGAGCTTATAAGGCCCCGGGGAGATTTTTCAGGTGGCGGAGATTGGTTACCCTACCCACTGTATCACAGGCCACCATCAGCCTTTAAAAATAAGGCGGCAGCCATTTTCCCAGAGAGAAGAGGACCTGGTTGGAAAGACCTATGGGGTCGAGTATATAAGGAGGTGTCACATGGTTCTGAATTAAAAGCTGAAAACCACCACCACACAAACAAAACCTTCCCAGTCAAGCCTGGCTGAATGGAAGCTGCTGGTAAAGCTGAACTGGGCCTGGGAAATGAGAAACCATGACTTCTATTTTCCTGGAAAAAGATGTTACTCTTATCTGTTCTGAAGCCAGCCTAATTAGGCAGGACTATATGTTTTGGGGTGTTTTAAAGAGAGTGGGGCTTAATGGCAAAATTCCACCATTAAATCTGTATAACCTTTAAATAAACAATTCCTTTCCTTTTCACCAAACTCTGGCATTAAGAGTTGTGCTTTGACGGCAGGAAGTCAAGCCCCTCATAACTGAACAGCCTGTAGGTTCTGTTCCAGTATGATTCCATTATATGAATTTGCTAGAAAAGGTAAAACTATGGAGACAGAAAGCAGATCAATGGTGGGCTGGGGCTTTGAGTAGGGACGGCTGCAAATGGACACAAGGGAACTGTTTGGAGTGATGGACATAAGTTGTGGTGACAGTTGTGCAACTATATAAAGTTACTAAACTTAACCAAACTTCATGTTTAAAATGGGTAAATTGCCCTGGCTGGTGTGGCTCAGTGGATTGAGCTCTGGCCTGCAAACTGAGGTGTCACTGGTTCAATTCCCAGTCAGGGTTACGGTCCAGGCCCTCAGTTGGGGGTGTACAAGAAGCAACATATGGATGTATGTCTGTGAGACAAGGATGTGTCTCACACATAGATGTTTCTCTTGCTCTCTTTCTCCCTCTGTTCCCCTCTATAAAAATAAATGAAATCTTTTTCTAAAAAAAGGTAAATAAAATGGGTAACTTTTATGGTACGTATAATTATACCCCAACAAAACTGTTTCTAAAATGCTGAAGAACTCAATTGCTTTTTTTTTTTTTTTCAATGTATGGTTGCCTTTCACCTGACTCCAGCCACAGATCTGACTGGAGACCTGGTTTGCAACCTTGTTATGTGCCCTGGCTGGGGAATCGAACCTGTGACCTTTGGGTTCGCAGGCCGGCGCCTTACTCACTGTGCTACCAGCCAGGGCCTCAACTGCTTTTTGATCTGGGATTTCTTTTTTAACTTTGGGGAACATGTTAAGAATTTTAATGGCTCAAATGCATCTTCATGAGTCAGTAACCCTTCTCCCTACACAAGGTAGAAGTAAAATAAATTAATTTGATGTGTCCCTCAAAAGAATTTCCAGACCATTCTAGGATTCTGTTAACTCACTTTATCTCATTTATAACTGGGGCATATATAGAATAAATTCTTTTTGTTGTTGTTGTTCTTTCTTCATTTTAATGTAGTTCTGTGATCATTTGTGCATTTAATAAATATTTATGAAATGCTTGGTAGGTACTCTGTTTGAACCAAATCAACTAGTGCAGTAGGATTTTTGCTGTGCTCTGAAAGGTTTAAACTTTACTGGAAGAAGGTTGTTTATACAAATACATCAAATAATGGGAATTAAGGGATCACAAAAAATGTGTCACAGAAACCAGTTATTTGCTCAGTTTTTAAAAAAGATCTCCAAGCCATTTTCCCTCCACAAGGAACTAGTAATAATCTAAATAACTTGGATAGCAAATTAGGATTTCTGTGTCCCCCACACTGGGCTAGTTTCACTCTATTCTGCTGGGATGTCACCTGGCCTCAAAGCTACAGCATTTGTAGACTTTTATGTATGTGTTTGTTCAGAGTTCTTTCTGTGAGTTTTAAGTCTTTGTCTTCTCCACATCTATACACCCATATCTAGACCTATTTTTTTTTCCTTTGTCACAAAATTAATATCATACAATATACCCCATTTTATATCTAGCTTTTATTTAAATATGTACCATGGAAATCCCTCCAGGTCATACATATGGACATATCTATCAAAAGTCATCCATTACCTCACCAATGGGCATTCACTGTTTCCAGCTTTTTGCCACTGTAAACAATACCGCAATAAATAGCCTTGTACTATAAGCATATGTTTTGCTTCTATTTTGATAGGATGACTTCTGGTTCATTTTATTAAAAGATGTTAGACAATTTCCCCCAAAACCAGAAACTCAAATTTCCATTAAGTGGTAACTTGAAAAGACATAATTACTATAAATATAACACTGCTAGCAATAAATTTAACATTAATGTAAATAATTAAACTTCAGATTCAAGTGCTACAGTCATATCAAAACAAAAAAGCCATTTCATTTAAAATACTATTAGAGGCTGAAAAGCACAGGACAATTCTGCCACCACAAAAATCCAGTTCGAATACTGTTGGTGAACACCTTTCTATACCTGCAACAAGCCCTAAAGTATAAGCTATATTTGTAGCAATCCATATTACCATTATAGGAAACAAGGAGAAAGATGACTCTCAAACTGGACTATATACCACCTTAGGGAATGAAGGGGCTGATTAACGACTGAGACTACTATAAAACAAGTCAGGAGGTCTCTGTGTTAACAGGATTAACAAAGTGAGGATGTGCCTTAAGGTAGTTAGGGTATCTCCGAGGAAAGGAGGGATGGCCACATTCCTGCCAAAAGTTGTCTGTGCCATGGGTTTAAACTGCCCAGTCACCTCTTTAGACATGATCACACCAGACTGTGACTCTGAAATACTCAGCCAATGAGGAAACAGGGGAGGAATTGTTCCAGTCAAGATAATTTTGTCCCTTTCTCCCACTTTGATGTGCCTGCCCACCAGATACCACCAGGCACCCACTCTTGCAAGAATGCAATTAAACACCTTGCTTTCCATCTACTCCTGGCATTATTGTCCAATTGGTTTTACAGACTGGGTGAGCATATTTCTCATACCATAATACCTTACATTTAAGCTTATGTGGACAAAGTATTTTTTAAATGACTTTATTATTTTCAGAGAAAAGGGCAGGGAGGGAGGAAGAAAGGGAGAGATACATCAATGTATGGTTGCCTTTCACCTGCCTCCAGGCTAAGGACCTGGCTAGAGACTTCGCTGGAGACCTGGTTACTGCTCTGACTGGAGAATCTAACCAGCAACCTTTGGGTTTGCAGACCTGTGCCAATCCACTGAGCCACACCAGCCAGGGCTTGGACGAAGTATATATATATATATTTTTGGTATGCTTCCATTATCTAAAATCTAGTAACACTAATGCTATTATTTTTTATTCGTAGCTTTAAAAAGTCTTTGTGTTGGGCCTCCTGCTCAGTACTCGAGATTACACTAAAATAATTTCATTCCTATGCTAATATAAAGAAAATAAACGGCCCCTCTGGGAGATAACGGCCTTGTTCTTTAATAGCCAAAATTTGCGTTTTCCAGGCCGTTTTACGGCAATGAATTCTGAAGGAATGTCTTCTAACAAATGCGCAGAACAAGCTCTGAAACCCAATACTAAAATAAGGTAAAGTTTCTCGCTAGGGACTTTATTAATTATACCAAATTATGAATATATGCCTGAAAAACGAGTGCTTACTGGGTCACCCCGAATTTACCTGGGCTATTTTGTAACGGCGGCAACTCTGTGGAGTTCAATCCCTGAACAGTCCAGGCCTAAACGTACTCACAGAAGAGGAAACACTGCCCCGCCCCACCGGCGGAAAGGCAGTGACGCCAGGAGGTTTTGTCACATTCAATTCCTAATCCAGGGAATTAACAGAAACTGCCTGCCTCTGCACAAGTGGCGTTTCCCGCCTTTCCAAACCCAGGAGGGCCGAAAAGCTTGTGCTAGGAAAAAGCCATTTGTGATGAAAACCTCCCTTTCCCGTCCTGCGGACCCCGAGGGAACCACCGCCCAGCGCTGCAAAGAATGCAGCGGGGCTTCCAGGCCGACCGCTTCCCGGAAGCTGGCTCGCGGGCCCCCGCCCGCCGAAGGTCGTTCGCCGGACTCCGCACTGGCCCCTCGGCAGCGGGTAGGAGAAAGGCACCCAGCCAGTCGGCCTCGCGCTCCGCTCCGCTCCGCCCCAGCTGTAAGGACCTGCCCCGCCCAGCCCCGCCTAGGGGGCCACCATACATAATTTACTCTCACCGTCGCAGGTCTCTCCTCGGCCATCTTGGCTCCGCCCACAGCTGCACGGCCGGAAGTGAGCAGTTTCCCAGACAACAATGCGTAAATTGCGTAAATTCCCTGGGAGTGGGAGTGGCCTGAACAGAAACAGGAGTAGGTGGGAGAGTTGGGTTTCCCGCGGCCAGAGCTGACGGTTTTCTGGTAGGTGGGGAAAGGCTGGGCGCTGCCCTACAGATAGTTTGCGCTGGTGAGGAGATGCGCAGCCATTCATCCCTGAGCAACCCACGCCCACCGCCTTGGTCAGGGTGGTGGTGGAAAAACCCTTGACCCTCCTGGCTGGAGTGGCCAACCACACTCGTTTGCTGCATGACCTCGCTTGGCATGACCTCATTACATTTTGGGTAATGAGGAACCCTAAGATTGTAATGGAGCTGAAAAATTCCTATCACCTAGTGACATCAGAGCTGTCCTAACATAATGCAAGGCATTATATATTTGTGGTAACAAACCTATTACACTGCTAGTCGTAAGAAAGCACAGCACGTGCAATTATTAGTACATAATACTTGATAATGAACAACTCTGTTGCTGGCTTAGGTACTTTTTATTGTTACAGTGCTGTCTTTCTACTTATAAAAAAATCATGCTGTATAAGAAAAAAATTTTTATGCTGTTATGACCAGCAAACAGCCTTCTACATTTTGTGTTTACTGCAACTCTTGATTGCATCATTTTCTCTTGTGCTTGATTTAATCGTTTTATAAATTTGGTGTAGTCTAAGTGTACAATGTTTATAGTCCGTGTTAGTGTACAATAATGCCCTAGGTCTTCACAGTTACTCACTACTCTCACTGACTCTCCAGGCAATTTCCAGTCTTGCAACAACCATTCATAGTAAGTGACCTATACAGATGTATCTCTTATATTTTTTATAACATATTCTTACTATGCCTTTCCTATAGTTAGGTATTTTTAGAGACACAAATACCATTATGTTATAATTGACTATAATATTCATTAGAGTAACATGGTTTATAGCCTAGGAGCAATAAGCTGTACCAGTGATTTTCAACCAGTGTGACGCAAAAAAATTTTAAAACATGTAATGCCTGACTCTTCAGTCAGAGGGCACTGACCTCTTTTCCCTTAGATTGTCAGATTTTAAAAAATGACAACCACCAACACAATAGCTGTCCAGTGTGCATGAATCAAAATCATACCTTTTTGTCAGGTGATCAAAAATACTTATTTTTTGCTGTACCGCAGTTTTAGTAATTAGTTTATGTGTACCATAAAATGAAAAAGGTTGAAAATTGCTAGGCTGTACCATCCAGGTTTGTGTAACTGCATGCCTTCATGTTCACATGACAAGTTTACCTAATGATGCATTTCTCAGAACAATCCCCGTCATAGAGGTGCAAACTGTATTTCAGTTCTCCCTCCCGGGAATCCAAACCCTCAAGCCCAAGACCTAGAGCTTACCTTAAAACCTCCTTGTTTCTTGGTTGTCACTATCCCCCTGAGGTATTTAAACCTATCAGCCTTCCATTCTTGTTTGCCAGAATTTGCAAACCTGCTGCTGGTGGGCTGCATTTCAGCACAGTCTTGTTTTGATTGGGAATATATATATTTTATTTTTTTTATTAGTTTACTTTTAGAGAGAGGGGAATGGAGGGAGAAAGAGGAGGAGAGAAATATCAATGTATGGTTTGCCACTTCCACACCCCCAAGCAGGGACCTGGCCCCACAACCCAGGCATGTGCGCTGACTGGGAATCGAACTAGCAACACTTTGGTTCACAGGCCAGCACTCGGCCCACTGAGCCACACCAGCCAGGGCTGATAAGGGGGTCCTCATCCGGTGATCTGATTGTAAATTGCTAACTGATCAGGTCATGGTGGGAATTCACACCTCAGGCATATAACGTTTTTTAGTAAAATATTTATCTTTGCCTTAAGCAAGTTCTGTCCATTGTTTCTGTGCATCTAGCTTAACATACCTTTGAAATGCTTCTTTCAGAAAATAGCACATAATATTGCTTAACTATTCTCCCACCTTTATGTAATTTTCCTTACTTCCCTCAATTTCAAATACATAAAAGAAGCTGCCAAATCCCATTCTAAGAATTTTCTCAGCCTGTTGGGATCTTGCTTCTAGCTCAAATAATTTTTATACAGATTTTCTACAACTTCTGAAATTGTTACAATGGACAAGTCAGATTTCACAAGGAAGCCAGAAACCCAGCCTCAGGATAAATAAAGATCCAATAATGGGCTTGTATTCCTCCAAGGCAGTAAACATAAATCTGGAAACTATAGATAGGCTTGTTCATCTTTTTGCCAGTCCTCACTTTCCAGCACACTTCACCCATTTTACATTACTTATCTGGCCTCTGGTTTGGTGAATCAAATGCTTGATCTTTCCACTGAATGATTGTGAATATATGTGGGCTTTATAGTCAAACATGAGTTTTGGATTTGACCACTGCATGACCTAAGCCAATCATTTCTTGAGTATCACTGATTCCAGCAACAATGTAATGGACAAAACACCAGGATTCCCCCTTCCTGAAGGACCAGCCTTAGACAGTAGCAAGTGAGTCAGATGTTAAATAGTAACATAAGCAAAGTTTATAAACAAACACTTCACTAAATAAGAAATACAAGTGGTTGTTAAACATAGGAAAATATAACTTTGCAAGGAAGAACACATGCAAATTAAAGTTTCCAAGGGATACTTTCCACCTCATACATTGACAAAGAACAAAAATTTTCACTGGCACAATTGTGAGGGAACATGCATTCTCCATCTGTGGCTAGTGAGAATGTGAGTTGGTACAACCTCCATTGAGTGCAGTTCAGCAATAACTACCGAAATTAAAAACACACATAAACTTTTAACTCAATTAGTGCAATTCTAGGAATTTATTCTACAGGTATAAATGTGGGAAATGACTTTACATACAAAGTTAATTCAGTGCAGCATTGTTTGTAATAACCCAAGCTTAAAAACAACCTAAATGCCCAATTATTGAGGTTAAATGATCATAAGCCCATAGTATATGGTACATGAAAGAGGCAACTATTTACATATTGTTATAGGAGAATTGTCAAGATATAGTAACAGATAAAAACAAAGTGCAGAAAAATGTATGCAGTATCTATGTTAATCAAAGAGAAGGCAAAAATAAAGAGGAATATTATGTACATAATTGCTTGTATACTTAGAAAATATCTCTGGAAGGATATTCAAAGCCAAAAGTGGTTACTTGTAAGAATGGGAGTAGTACAGGGAGAGGGAAGAGACTTTATACTTTGTGTGCAATTTTAATCTTGTACTATATGGATGTACTACATAGAATAACATAGCTATATAATTAGAATTGTGGTAAATGCCAAGGAGAAATAATATAGTAGTAAGGGCAAAAAACGGTGAGATTCAGTCTAGACTTGTTTGGACAGGGAAATTTCCCTGGGTAAGAGATGCTTAAAATGAGACTTAAAGGATAAAACATTAGCATGGGGAGCAGGGATGAGTAAGTGAGCAGGCTGGGCAAGAATTCTAAGGCAAAGAGCAAGCTTGTGAAAATGTGACCAGTTTGCAGCACAGAAATATCAGTATAGCTGGAAAAGAGGTATCAGGGAAAGTGTTGGTTGCAAAAGGTGGGAGAGATTAAGGGGAGATCAGTTGTGCAGATCCACAGAGGCCACGTGAGAAATTTTATTCTAAAGATATTGGGAAGGGACTAGAGTTTTGAGCAAAGAATGACATGGTCAGAACAAACATTTAAAGAGTTAGTGTTAGATAATAAATAGAGAATGAATTAAGAGGGGGACAAGAATGGATACTCTAGGGGAAACTAAGATACTGCAAATGAGATGAGGAGACAGTTCATTTGGACTGAAGTAGTGGCAAAAGAAAAAGTGAATGGATTCTTGAGAAACTCAGGAGACAAAACAAAGCTCCTATGGTGAAGTTTTGGATATGGAAAAATGAGGTTAAGGGAGATATTACCAAAAAAATTACTAGATTTCTAACTTTAAAAACAACAGGATGAATAGTGCAATTACTGGAATGGGGAGCCCTAGAGAAGGTGTGGTTGGGAAAGCTTATGAGCATGCTTTCCAAGATATAGAATCTCCCTGAAAGAGGTCCTGTGAGGAGTAAATGACATTGTTTATGCCTATGTTATGAAATAAAAGCTATTGCTATTATTGTTATATTTTAAAAATCTTTCCCTTGACCCCAGATTTTGAGAAAGACAGAGCACTTTCTGTGCAAGGGCTTTTTTCATAAGAAATCATGCTTGGTTTCTCAAACTCCAATAACCAAACAATGTGCTTTAATTATATAGGTAATTAGAAAACTCTCCTAAATAAAAAATAACATCTTCACAGAAAAATCCCAGAATCACATAGACAATGTTTCTTGCATGACACAAGTCTTCATTTTCCTTAGAAAACCACCTTGCTTATCAGGCTCATTCAAGTCATACAGCTGGGTAAGGCATTCCAAGTAATAGGGTATTTATCTTTCCCCCCATGGTAGGAGCTAAGAAAGCATAAAAACTAGGCACTAGTAACTTTCAACATCCTCAATATAAAGAAGTTGTAATTATTTGAGTTTCGACATTTTAATGTCACTCCTACTCAGATCAGGTCTACAGCCAGCTCTGTTCTGATACTTTTGCAGGGCAACTCCCTAGCACTTTATGCTTCCTTTGTGTTGTCTAGTCCAACCCCCTCCCCCCTCCAAAACCCATACCACCAACTCCTGAGAGCCAGGCCAACACCGCGGGAAACATTTAAGTATAATATGAAGCTCTAGGGGCCTTCAGGAAGCACTTAAAATATGCCCATTCCCAACACTATAGCTACATGCAACACTGAATGTGGGCAAAGGCATACCTACTGCATTGTGAGAAAAAAATTACTGGAAACAACCCAAATGTCCATCGCCAGGGATTGTTTAAATACGCCAAAGTACTTACATCCTAGGTCATATTTTGTAATCTTTAAAAAACTCTTCCAAAAAAAATTTTTTTTTTGAGAGTAAGGGGAGGCGACTTCAACCACCATTCCTTCCATCCATGAATTTGCTGCATCACTGCATGTGCCCTGATTAGGGGTTTAATCCACAACCCTGTAGTATTGGGACAACACTGGTATTGAGCAAACCAGCCAGGGCTAAACAGTTACATGAGAAAAGCAAAGTGCAGAAAATATGCTTATATGTGTGTTTAAAAATTTAGGATTAAGATAGTCATATGTTTTAGAAATAAAATTCTGAAAAGTTGCAAGAAACTGGTAATGTTTGTCTCTATAGAGAAAGTAGAAAGGGCTGGGGGACCTAGAATGAAAAGGTTAACTGCTTTTCAATGCTTAATATACTATCAAATGTAACTTTTTATTATCAATGTATTTTTAATTTTAAAAATAAAATATTTAAATGAAACTATCTTTAAATTCCCATTTCTAGAATTCACTTCTGATTTGGATACAGAAAAGCATAAAGCTCCCATTCTAGCAAAGAAAAGGCCAGATTAGCTAAAAAATAAAAAATATTTTTAACGCATTAGAAAGCTGAGGACATAAAGCTAAATGAAACAATCTCCAGAAGTGCTCAGTAATCCTTCATAAGGATTATTAGAGACCGATGGATGCTCACATTTCAAGCTGAGAGAGAAATCCACTACAGGGGAGTAAAGAGAAATCAGGTGAAATTCAACAAAATTTTAACAGTCTCATCAAGGCTGTTGACATAATCTAGAGAACCCAAAATCTACAGAAAAAGCCTGCACCTACCCACAAATCTTACCTTGTGGATTAAAACCAAACAGTGAGGTAAAAGATCAAAAGTGGAAGGCGGATGGGTAACATAAGAGTTGAGACAGATCACCCCTGTCCATGAGGTGAGTGAAGTGTCTCCCAAGAGCAAGATACCCTTTCAAAATGGGGGGGGAGGGGGGGGGCACGGGCAGGAATGCTGAGAAACCCACCAGAGGCGCTCTTGAAGGCTAAGAATTGGAGAATTGGCCAGGAGAGCTGAGAGACCCATCCCCCCAAGCACTGTGGGCATTCATCCTCAAAAGACTAAGGGTAAGACGTGCACAAGAACTGAGAGAGATACCTCCCCACTCCTCTATGCCACTGACAAAAAAACAACCCCCCCCCCCAAAAAAAAAAAAAAAAAAAAAAAACCCACTTGGGAGGCTAGGCTGTAAAGTAGAAAGAGATCTCCCACATTTCCAAAAGCTGACAGCTTGGCTATGAAGCACAGTCATAACTTTGACATCTTCCTGCCAATGCCCCAAACCCAAACTGATTCAGATTCTGCCTTCAAAATATTTGAAGCTAGAGGGTTAACTGAATCACACTAAAACTGAATCAGGGCCCAGATACAGGTTAAATATACAGCACACTGACTGACTCAAATAGCTAAAAGAAAAATGGGCATGCCCTATTTTGAAGGTAGTATTTCTATCAGTATTTTTAATACAAAATGTCCAGCACATAATCAAAAATACATGTGCAAAAGCAAGAAAATGAGATCCATGTTCACAGAGGAAGAGTTCTATAGAAATGGAACTAGATGTTCCCCAGATATTTAGTTAATTATCAATTGGGATTGTTAAAATAACTTTGCTGAAAATGTTTTTTAAATCTTGTGGAAAATGTGGATAACGTGCATAAAGAAATGGGAAATCTTAGAAACACAGTAACTATACAAATAATGAAATGGTAGAAATGAAACATACAATATCAGAAATAAGAAATTCGTTAGATGGATTTAACAGAAAGCATCAGGGAACTTGCGCACAGCTAAATGGAAAGCTTCTAAATTAAAAACAAACAAACAAAAAGAATAGGAGAAAATTATCTGAGATCCGTAGGATAATGTAAAATCATCTAATACATTTGCAATTGGAGTCCCCAAAGGAGTGGAGAGGTGACAAGAGTATGGAACAAAGAAATATTTGAAGAGATACATATTAATAAAATATATTAACATAGACCCCAAAGGTTCAGTAAACTCCAAATGAAAAAATAATTACATATAAAATCATAGCCTAGCCAATCAGCTGGAAACCACAGATAAAGAGCAGATGTAATGTAATCTTGGGGAAGGGGTGATCATCAACCATATTATAGACAAACAAAAATAATGAAGACAACAACAAAAAAGAAACAAATTAAAAGGTTTTATTCATTATTCTTAGAGAGAAGGGCAGGGAGGGAGGCAGAGAGGGAAAGAAACATCAATATATGGTTGGTTGCCTTTCACCTGCCTCCAGCTGGGACCTGGCTGGAGACCTGGCTTGCAACCTGGTTATGTGCCCCGACTGGGGAATCAAACCAGCGACCTCTGGGTTCCCAGGCTGGCACCTATCCACTGAGCCACCAGCCAGGATTAATAATAAAATTTTAAAAAGTTAAAAATAATGGATGACTTTTCACCAGAAACAAATGAGACCTGAGGTCAAAAATTAACTTTTTTCAAGTACTGAAAATAGAAGGTCAACATAGAATTTTATACCCAACAAAAATACCCTTTAAAAGTAAAAGTAAAATATGTTCTCTGACAGGCTAAAGCTAAGAAAATTTATCTCTAGAAAAACTACAACAGAAGAAATGCTAAAAGAAATTCTTAAAAGTTGAATTTATACCAGAATGAACTTTAGATTTGTTGAAAAAGATGAAGAGCAATAATGAAGTATTATGAGGAACAGCATAGTCTAGAAATAGCTATACACACATAGATGCAAATCATTGAAGATGCTAATCAAACTAATGGATGTAGAAAACTCTACTAAACAAATATTGCTGAAACAACTAGATAATCCATGTTCAAATAAACCTCATTCTGTACACAAAAATTAATTTTAGATGTATCATATACCTAAATGGAAAACTCCAAACCAAAGATGTAAAACCTAAAAGCACTGAGATAAATCATAGACCATCTATGGTCCAGAGCCATAAAATTTCAAACCACAAATTTTCCATAAGGAAATATGTTCTCTGTGACCTTAGAGTCAAAAACCTTAAGAAAATTATTTGTAAGGTAGATTTTATCAAATTTAAAATTCCTGCTTGTCAAAAGACCTCTATGAAAAAGTGAACAGAGGCCCTGGCTGGGTAGCTCTCAGTTCCTTGGAGTGTTGTCCCAATGTGCTGGGGTTGCCTGCCGGTCAATCCCCTAATCCCTGGTTGGGGTACACGTGGGAGTCAACTAGTGGGTGCACAAATGGGTAGAACAACAAATTGATGTTTCTAAAAATCAATTTAAAATAATTTTAAAAAGTGAACTATAGTTTACCAAGAAGTCATAGCATCTGTATTTCTCAAATGACTTGTATCCAGAATTCAGAGTAATAACCACAATAAAAAAGACAACCCAATTTTAAATGGGGGAAAAAAATGAGACACTTCATGAAAGATATACAAACATAAAATAAGCATATGAAAAGTGCTCAACATCATCAGGGATTTGTAATTAAAATTAGTTATTCATACCTATCAAAATGACTTAATATAAAAGACCTGAACAATAAATGCTGACAAAAACATGGAAAAACTGAAACTCTCATACCTAACTGGTGAGAGTATAAAATGGTAAAATCACTTTGGAGAATGGAGAGGCAGCTGCTTAAAAAGGTAAATGTACACTACTCTTAGGGAGCCAATTTTCTACTCTTAAGTAGCCAAGAGAAATGAAAACATGTATCCACAAAAGCTTGTAGGATTTTTATAGCAGTCTTATTCATAATTGCCCCAGCCATAAACAACCTCAAAGTCCATCCATAGGGGAATATATAGACAAATTGTGGTATATTTATAAAATGACCTGCTATTCAGCAATAAAGAATAATTTTACCAATACATACAATATGGGTATCTTAAAAGCATTATATGAAAGAACCAGATGCAAAAACCTACTTATTATACAATTCCACTTATATGAATCCAAAAGCAGACAAACTAAATCTTTAGTAATAAAAATCAGTAAACCATCATTGGAGCAGGAAGGGGAGCAGGAATGATTTGAAAGATGCATAAGAGAACTTGGTATGTAATGGTAATTTCTATATCTTCTTATGGGTGGTTATCAACAAGGTGTATACAATTATCAAAACATTAAACTGAACGCTTAAGATGTATGCATTTTACAACATATGAATTGATTTCTACAATCAACTTAAAGATGAGGGGCGAACTTCTATTTCAGGAGCAGCTTTCCCCAGCCCTTCACTGATCTGTTCTGAGTGTTACCTGTTTGGGGCTAGAACCTTGATTATGTAATTTATCTTAAAAAGCACACAATCCAGTATCCCATTGAAACAGCATTTAGAAATCTGTGGGGCAGTTTTATTCCCATTGGTTAATGAGCAACATAAGTGACCACTGTGTAAGGCACTGACTTGTACTAATGTTGGATTTAACATAGATTGAATAAAACTTATTCTTTGCAAGCTAGTCAAAGTAATGGTGTACATATTAATTCTTCAAAGTCATGTAGAACACTAGTACTCTTAATTAAATCCATTCTCTGGTATTTGCTGCTATGACCTTTTACAACACTCTAAACTAGTCAGAGGAGTTTTGGATACAAAAATGATTTCTTATGCATGCAGTCATCTTTCCCAAAGTGGGCGTACACACTCAGGACACTCTTACCTCCTAGTTATGCAGAAATGGGCCACAACTGAGGATCATACAGTAGGAATTTATTAACAAGCAAACAATTTGGTTCATACCAGGAAGACTAGCAATTAGGTTATAAATGAGAACTGATGCAAGAACTTACAATTTTAGGACATTCCATTAGAACGTCTACTGCCTAAGTAGGTCTCTAAGAGGTGCTCCACAATGCTGGCTATCATTTTATGCCACACTCTCTCTGAGAAAATGATGTGACTTGTAGAGGTGGGGGGGCACATAGGCAGTCTCCTTGCAAGAGGAAGCTGGGAAATTCAATTCTGCTGTATGTGTATGTTTGTTCACTCTTCAGGAATCCCACCTTGGCCAGGTAATTCCAGACAGCCAGCTCCTCACTGCACAAGCCTGATTCCCAATGATAAGAAACAGCCATTTAATGTGCACAGAAATGGCTTCTAGGACACTGTTTTGTTATAACCCACATAGAAACCAATTCTAGCCATCGAAGAAAATCCAAAATCTACACAAGTCTTCAGAACTTTCTGGAGAACAGAGTGTACCACAACAATTAGTTTAAGCCCAGGCAGGTGTGGCTTAGTGGATTGAGTGCTGGCCTGCCAACCAAGGGGTCACTGGTTCAATTCACAAGGCGCATGCCTGGGTTGAAGGCCAGGTCCCCAGTTATAGGGAAAAAAAGGCTAACCACACATTGATGTTTCTCTCCCTCTCTTAAAAAAAAAAAAAAATATATATATATATATATATATATATATATTTCTAAAACCACCTTCCAAATTCCTACCCTGAATACTCACTCAATGGCAAAAGGCTGGCAACTTGAAAAGTAATGACCAAACTTTTGTGAAGCCAAGTTATTAGCTCAAAATAGGCAAGACTGGCCTTCTGAAGAGGGCTTGGAAGTATGAGACTTAAGGGACTTGCTTAACTCATTAAAATGCTGTCAAATGTGAAGAAAAGGCATAGGTTGGGCCTTTCTTAAGTACAGTATCTGAAATCAACAATGAAAGAGACATGTTTTGAACAGAAAAGAGCCCAAAATAAGAACTGGTCATTGAGTTTCCAAGGCCATCTAAGGCTTAAGTGCCCCTAACCAATCTACATAATTTTAGTTGGTACTATTGGAAAGGCTGTTCGAAAATTCATAGCTAGTGTCATGAAAATAATGTAGCATAGTGGACAAAACATGTCACCAGCTCTGCCTTTCATTAACTGGCTGGGTGACCTCGGGCAATCCATGATTCTCAATGCAGAACCAGGGTTACCAGCTTCAACAGGCCCTTTTCAGTGCCTGACACTGTAAGTGTGGACTGAAGGAACCTAGGTTTGAAGTTCTTCTGTCACATATAAAAGGACCACCCTTGGAAATTTTATGGAGATGGTAACCCTCTTGTAGGATTGTTTTTAAATAGATGGACATGAAGCATTTAGTAAGACTATTAGCTCATAATTATCTACTATGTAGTATACCTTATAGCTATTTCATTTCAGTTTTGTTGAAGACACCTTTTATAGCATGCAGCCAGCAACCATGGCCTCCAAGATCTGTCTCCCAACCCATAGAAATCACATTCCTACCAATGGGCTGGTCCCATGGTTGTTTGGTTCTGTCTGCATGTGTCTGGAAGAGTTAACATATAACATGGAGTTATGGTGCAGCTACAGGAAAAGCTAAAGCTATTAATCAGAATGATGTGGATGTACTCATGGCAAACAATGCCAGGTCAGGAGTTCAAAATGGTTTTCTAGTTCCTGGATGCAGTCTCATTCTACCGTCTGTGTGATGGATTCTGTATCCTTATTTTTTGCCCAGGTTAGTACTAGTCTGCTTATTATTTGTAAGGCTTTGTTTTCCCATTTTCTTTGATCCTCACAGTATTCCTATAAAAGATAATATAGCATGATAAAATGAATACAAGAAATCAGACAAGTAGGACCCTGCCATACATTCCCTGCAACATTTGAGTTACTAGCCTATGGACCTGTTTTATAAGTTAGGAGAGCAATGCCAGATAATATAAGGCAGGCATCTAACAAAACGTACTCATCAAATTATAGCTCCTATTACTACCCCCATTTTACAAAAAGGAAAATTATGGCTGAGAAATATTGATATCCTTTCTACTACACCACAATGGGAATAAATACAGGAAAATTCAGTCTTAACATAGATCATCAAAAGAATGAAAGTGAAAAGCTTGTTGACTTGTTAGTGCTCTGAACTGAACTCTTAATTGATTAAATGGCAACTTTGCTTATAACCATTGAAGTACCTTGGCTCAGACTATACTAATTTACTTCCCCAGAAAGATTTCTCCCCCTTGGGCAGAGAATATATTGCCACTTCACGTGAACATTCTACTCTGCTTGTCAGTTTTAGTTCTGGTTTTGAGAGTTTAATTTTCTCTAAAATGGACCATGTATTGGGCATTTCACACTAGACCCTTAGGAGGCACCGTTCCACAAACTCCACTGGGCTAGGGCTTACAGTGTGGTTTTCCTGAGCTTGTGAACTTGCTCTAAGTCTTCATTGTCCCTCATATCCTAGAGTATGCACCTGTAACTCTTTAAAACTACTTAAGCGTCTAGATCAATGGCCTCAACTGTGTCTGCAGGTTGGTGCTGGGAAAGGGGATAGTTTTAAAAAATTAATGCCTAGGACATGACCCAAATCAATTCAGTCATAATCTATGGAGTGGGACTCAGGCATTAGTTTTCTTTTTTCTCTTGAAACCTCTGATTCCAATATATGTCAGGTGGATAATGGCATAAAGTTGCAAGCCAAGACTGACACAAGTTGAAAAATGGTAAGGCCCAAGTGCAGGTTTTCTTTGATCCACATTTGAGAATATTGTTAACCACTGCCAACATTTCAAAATGGAAAAAAATTCAAGAATTCCCCAAAAAAGTGTATTTCTCAGGGTCCTCTCAAGAGTCCACTTCGCTTAGAATAGTCTGTTAAAATATTTACGTAGCTCTTGTAGACACGTGTCAGTTTGATGTTCCTGAATTTATGTGGTTAAAAAGTTGTGCTTTTGGTATTATTATAGCTGCTACATATCACTATGTGACTGATTTACTAATTGACCCTTATTTTAAAAATGCATATCTCTGGTTTAATCATAGTCTGAGAACATTTTCAAAAGCATCTATTATTTTTCCCTACCCTAAATGCTACTGACTAGGGAAAGATCAACAGTTGCTTTAAAAATTGGATTTAATTACAATAAAAAGCAAAACTCAGTTGCCTTACTGTTTACTCCTACAGTGCACATAATTTGATTATTTCTAGTCAATCACTTCCAAGTAAGTTATTTCATCTTGGGTAATTAGCTGCAAAAGCAAGTTCCCTAAAATAAATCAGAAAAACACACCAACTTTATCCCCGCCAAAAGCTGAAAAACATTGAAGGGTCCACACTTTTTCCTGTTGCTGAAGGGGTCAAGATTTCCCCAAATGCTCTGGCTTCTCTTTTTAAAGACCCATAGGAGAAATGGTGAGAACAAATGGATACCAGCTGCTCTGTGTTTTACTAATTAAAAATAATCCTGTAACAAGTTCCAGACAACTATCCAAAATTATTTATATGTTTGGCCACTATCAAATCAAATGATGCTGACCAATTCTCTCTCTACTATCACCCATGACAGTCTTCAAACAAGGACTGACCCATTCAGCAAAATGGAAAGGGCTATTCATCTTGCATGCCTGGTTTCTTTTGACTAGGCAAAAAAGCCACATTAGTTGCAAACTCTGAATCAAATTAAAGACTAGCTGTAGTGTACAGCATTCCTCTAACATTAGCAGCAATGTGTGTGTTTGTATAAAATCTCATGTCTTTGATGTATGTCATTTAATAGTACAACACCATAACCAAGGAACCACCTTTCCTGGTACTGAAGGCTAGGTCATTCTGAGATCAGATTAAGAAAATATGATACAAAGAGGTAGTACAATGTTGACTGAATCCCAGATAGAAGAAATTGTGAAATCTTGGGCAACTTAACCTCGAGCCTTATTTTCTTCTTTGTTAAAAAGAGCAATTCCTACCCCACTTGCTTAAGCTGGTAATATAAGTTAAAGTGCTTTGAAGATAAAAGTGATAAATTAAGTTTCATAATTATAGATCCAAATAAGACCAAATTAAATTGTCAGAAAATCTGGACTTGTCTAGAATATCAATGACAATGATCTCCAACCTGGAAGCTCCTTTAACACAATTCTTTCCATCCCTTTGGGAGATACCAGCTTCTTAGAGTGAGCTTAATGGAAGTAATCAGAGTTTTTGAAGTTGACAGTAACTCTTTAAAATATTTTATCTTTTAAAAAATTGATAAATATCTATTAAACATCTAACAGTATCACTGTTACAACACAAACGGCAATCTAAATTCAATGGTCAAGTTACAGAAATTGGAAACCTTTCAGAAAATGCTCTGAAGGCTTCATTGACCAAGTTAATTGTTGGGGATGGTCTCATTCACAGTTCCCCGAAACAAAACTGAACCAAATCTTAACATTTTATATTAAGTAGGAACAGTGAATAAGGCACATAATACAGGTGAGTGTTAGGCCACCAGTATGTCTTTTTCAACTATAAAAATAAACATAAGTAACTAATGGAATAATAAAATAAAAGTTTATTTTATTAGAATTAGGAATGTTCTTTCCCTCTGGGCACCTGGAACAGTCCAGTTACAATGAAAATCTAAGAACAGTTATTTCTACAGCACAGGGTGCTCTATGCACAAAATTACAGGGTTAGGAGCATTTAATAAATTTACCGATCTGATTGTCTCACCAACCCGCGCCCCCCCCACCCAATCCCCCAAGTGCTCTATACCCAGGATTTGCAACTAAAAGAATTTGTTACATCAAGTCCTTTTCTCTGTTATATTTCAGTTCCTAATCATGGCTGAATCATACATTTTACACTGCAGATTCAACCATTTCAAATCAAGTCAGTCAGTCTTGGATCTGTTATATATGTGTTTATGTATACACGTGTATTTAATATATATATTTAAACACACATAAAACACATACAATCTGGGTTGCAGCAAATTACACAGAATTTAGTCTGATGATATTATATGCTACTTACTCAGTTTTACCACTGCGGTTTGTGTCCTGAGCTTTGGAGCAAAATTTTTCTCTAAGTCATTTAGAGCCCATCTACTGCTCATTGAATTGTCCAAACAAAGCATGCAGTTTTCAAAAGACAATGTAACTGTCCTCAGGACAGGGAGACCCTGGTGCTTACCATGAATAGAGCCCTCTTGATAGACTTACGATAGTGAAATGGAGAAGCTGTCACAGGATATGGCTTGCCTATGTCCCAGCTGGGGTCACTGAACCTACTAACAATGAAAGGAATTAACTCAGGGAATACTATCAAATATGGAGATAGTTGTTAAAAGACTGGATTTAGAAAAGGTCAGTTCACCTTGATCCATACAAGTTAGGGAATGCACCCACAACCGCACTACCCTCAGATAATATGCCAACATAAACTAGAAAGCATTTCTAAAGCACTGTTTCTCCATGAGTAGGGGCTGATACTATGAAGTGCACACACTTTGGATATTTGTTGGCAAGGGGAGCATATAATGACACTTAAAACTTAGATACTGCAGTTAACTGGTTAAGATTTTTAAAAAATATCACACATAGAACATTCTGATTAAGGGAGCCACATATACCTAGACAGCAACTCCGGCTGCTTTTCATTTACCAGGGAAAGGAACTTTTTCAAGCTTTAATTAAAAAAAAAACAAAAAACAAAACAAAACTCCTTAGTATGATAAATGCCTTTTAAGACTGATACATTTAAAATAAAATTAAAGTGGATGATGGGGAAAAGGAGGACATAGAAGAAGCAGACATTGAGTTCTGATCTGCACCTGAAGTGGCAAGGGAGAGGATTAAAGGTATAGGGTCAAGTTGATCCTAAAGCAACAAGAAATTTAAGGAGGCAGCATGACACACTCAGCAAACATTCACTAATTTTTGATGGGAAAAGAAGAGTTGCAAGTACATCTCATGTAACAACGCTTACTAAAAGGAAAAGGGGGTTGATTCAGCAAAGCCTAACTTGGGCAAAAGGCCGGAGGAAAGTGAACCTACTTCACAATAGAGTAATATGATGTACAATGCAAGAGCAGACAAAGCTGTCTCACAAAAGGTAAACCCTCCCTAGGTGCAAGACATTTAAAGGAAAACCAAGAGGTCCTCAACCCAAACTTGCATTTAATATTAAGACCTCTTAATCTAGTAACCAATTTACTCTGCATTCCTGTATAAAACTGACAGATCTAGGGATGATGACCTATTGAAAAATGCCACAACCAGAATGGCCTAAACAGGTATATAATTAATAAAACCACCACCATCCTTTAGTTTTAACATAGCTCTTAGTAGAAATCTCATAAAAATGAACACAACTAAAATACATTATTAATTTTCCTATCTGCTGACAATGAAAAGAAGCAAAGTCAGTGATTTCTGTTTAAATGCACTAGGTGGGAATATCATATTCTAGGGATGTTTGCCTTCAAACTGGACCCACAGCAACACACACAAGCAATTTTAGTATCTGCCACTTTAAATTCACAATCTGAAACTAAGTGAATGGCTATTTATATATATTTATATTTAAAGCAAAAACATTCTATGTGATACCCTAATGTAAAATAAGGGTGAGAGAAGAGCCATAACCAAAAATCTTAAAAGGCTCAAAGCAGCAATTAAAAAAAAAAAAAAAAATGACATGTTTCCTCTGGATGGATAGGAAGCCTAAGATGCCTTCACCTGCTTGCATGACATGGGCACTTGAAGGCTTAAATAGATGCATGAGGCCACGAAGGGGAATGAGGTGGGGACTAAGTTATTCTTGAACCACAGCAACTAAGCTCCCTGTTGCAGCCCTTACCAGGCCATAGCATTGTCAGGGTTTGACCTTCCTGGCCCAGATCAAGTGCTGGGCATGAAGACCATGGCCAGCAACAGACATAAAAACCAGAAGGGGTAAAGTAATCTCAGGAAAAGGAAATCAAAAGAGCTCTTATGTCTTCCAGAGGTGCTAAACCAACAGGTTTTTTCATCCCAACCTTCCGCCGTGGAAAGTTAAAGAAAATCGAAAGAAAATGCACAGCAAATAGACATAATGTTGAAGATTTTTAAAGAATAAATATTTTTGTAATTAAACATTATGCAAACACGTGCCACGCTTGCTTTGTCCATGCATATGCGCTATATACAATTTTGAAAAATACTGTGTTGTCCTCTTGTTTTAAAAGTCATATACAAAGTTTTTTTTGTTTTGTTTTGTTTAATTCTTCCTGCTGCCTACCCACTTCCCACCCAAAAAAATTTCTTTACAAGGAACTAAACATCATTCACTCAATTACCTTGGGGTACGAGAGAAAGAGAGTCAGTCTCTGCTTGTGGGTGTATTTGTATGTGCAGGGGAGGAAGGAGAAGAGATCCTTTACCAAAGTACAACAAAATGGCTAGTTAGGGCATGAAAAGCAGTATCAAGGGCCTGTTTTAAATTTGAACTGTACTACACTCAGGAAAAAGAAAAAAAAATAGAAATCAGCTTTGAGAATGAAGCTACATTACAAGTTAAAGTTGGAGGGCTTTTAGTGTGTCTGTCACACTTTGGCGGCCTAGAATACTGTTGTACAATGGTTTATCTACCTTTTTTTATTACAATATAATTTACTTAATCTTTCTGTTAACAAAACAGAATTCTGGTACTACAGACCAGCAGTATCAGAATGGGTTTAGTGCCTCCTTGTTTGTGTTGGTTTTGTTTTAATTGCATGAGCACTCTAGATGGTAAAGTTTTCAGAGTTCATTTTATGCAGGGTCATTCTCAGTCCTCAATGTACTCCCACAGATCTTTTTCATAGCCTTCATGAACATGCTGTAACAAAACCCTTCGTCGACTCTCACAGTATCTGTAATCAAAGAGAGAAAGAAAATGTTAGCCTCTGGTAAAAAAAAAAAAAAAAGCATTTACTTATTTTTTAGGGCACCCCTACATTTTGTCAAGGCTTGGAACTAAGCACCTGTTTTTAATAGCATGTTGGCAGGGCTAGATGTAAAAATAAACAAACTGTTTCCAATTTTAAAAAGGTATTTTTGAAAAGCCATTATGCCCAATTTTGGCATTTTAGAGCAATAAAATCTTGGAAATTCTTAAAGGCCTTAGAAATCACCTGATTCAATTCTGTCATTCTACCTGTAAGTAATCAGCGTTAGGGAAAAGTAATTTCAAGGGCTGGTTATTTATTCACATTTATACAATCTTTATTAACTGTGGAAGTATCATAAGCATAATGTAGTTGGCTAAGGGATGTAAAAATATTACTTAGGACTAAACCTCCAAGTCTCTCAAATTCCCAAAGGTTTCTACCAATATTAAAAAGATATTAGTATCTGCTAGGAAACAACTCTGGGGGAAAGACCTTCATGTTGAGAAAGCAAACATTTTGTATTTTTTAGTTTAAGAAGTAGCGTATCTTCAAGTACCACCTACCTCTAAGATAAAGTATATCTCTCCTTGGGGGGCGGGGGGGAGGTAAGGGGATCTAATAAAAAACATTAAAATAAGCCTAGGTAGTTTACTTGTCAATAGCCATGATCATAGGATCCCCAGGGTACAACTCGTACC
Source organism: Noctilio leporinus (assembly GCA_004026585.1). Taxonomy (NCBI): domain Eukaryota; kingdom Metazoa; phylum Chordata; class Mammalia; order Chiroptera; family Noctilionidae; genus Noctilio; species Noctilio leporinus. Next base: position 149,729 of record PVIW01003243.1, on the reverse strand, counting down.
CTAACCTCACACCTCATCTTAATGACCACTTGCCCCTTTTAGGCTCTTCCTTGCAAGGCAGCAACTAAGTAGATAAAGTTGAAACGATGGAGACTCAGCTAGCAAGATACATGGCTGATTTCCTCAGCTATAGTTCAACAGCACTACTATCTGCAAATTGTAGCCCAAAGGACAGAAGTAATCTATGAGACACATAGCAGCAGCTCACTCATTGGATATGCTAAACCCAAGTTTCACTATCACCTAACTTTACCACTAAGGCATACCAGACAGACTACAATGGTAGAATCTTTTGCTCAAAAACTGTATTTTTAAAAATCTTACCTGTACTTATCTTGTACTTTCTGCTTTATATCCTGTAGAGAATCTTGGGAAATATCTCGTTCGAGGTAGCCCGAAAGCACCTCTGTGGCATTCTCTAGATCTGCTTGGTTATTCTGCAAGAGGAGGAAAATATATTATAAAATTTGGCTTAAAAAGAAAGCTGAAAAATAAACCATCTTAGCTGCTTCCTTGCCTAAACTGGTTTCAACACAAATTCCATAATTTTCCCAGGTTTTTAACTATATATTTAAGGCTGTTTATTGCTTTTGTCCCTAACATGTTCTCTCTTTTCAAGGACAATTTGCAAAATGTTAAAAGAACTGAAGATCTACCCATTACCTCTGAAACAATATCAAGGACAATTTGAAAGGACTTATTAAAAGTCTTTAGGAATGTTTTAGTTCTGAGCACTGCTATTTGCTAAAGCTACAAAGGAAACTCAAGAAATAAACAGAAAACCCTTTTTCCCCCCAGAAACCCGTTTTTGTTTACATCTGGCTGCACCTAATTCTTAAAAGAGAACACTGTATGGAAGACTGAAGTTATGTTATCTTTTACTACGATTGGCTAGCTCTGTACGTTTATGCATCTAAATTACCATTTGTTAATTAGTGTTACTATCTAGTCATCTATTGATAGCAATGTTTCATGCATAAACTTCAAATGAACATATTTACTTGAAAAACCTTTACTGCTTAAAGCCTACTTTAGTCATTACGTAACCACCACATTAACTAAGAACTATGATGTGCCAGGTGCTACATTTATAAGCAATATACATAGACTGTCTCAATTAAAACTCACAACATCCTAGAAACATATTATCTCCATTTTTAAAACAGGTAACGAAGAAGTTGAGTAATTTGCTCCAAGTCAACAGAGCTAACAAGATTCAAATTCAGGACTGCCTTCAGAGCCTGCACACTTAATTGCTAGCTGGCTACCCCACATCAATTTGAATGTAGTTTAGGAAAAGAAATCTGCATTTACTTTCCCAATAAATACTACAATTCTAATCCCTATTTTCTGAGCAAATAAAAGCCTTTAAAATTATTGATCTTATCTATGAAAGACCAAATAGTCCTAAGATACAAGGTGGCTCTTTCCCGACTTGGTGACTATTCTTACCTCAAAGATAATGGACTGGTTATTCTTTTTGAGGTAGAAAGCGAAGACATAAGTGTACATGAGTGTGGCACGACACTGGCAGAGGACATCAACTGCTTTCTTCAGGAACTGCACCTCAATCCAGGACATGTTGTGCTGTTGCATTTCCTCCATTTTCTGCTTCACCTGAGCATACAGTTTGTGCTCAAAGCGTAGACTCTGCATGTGGTTCATATAGCGATTACAGTAGAACAGATACCTCTGCAGGGCTGCCCTTGATCGCTGTTCCATAGGAAAAACTCAGGTTACATATAACAAATGCATTATATATAAACAAAGCCGACATGATATTTACTAATAAAAACAGTATAGGAATTTGGCTAAGATCATAAACAGTTTTTGCTAGTTTTACTATTTAAAACTGCTTTGAATGTCCCATAGCTGTACTTTCCAAAATGACAGCCACTAAAATTACATGGCTATATAAACTTAAAAATTCAGTTTCTCAGTACTTACTAACCGTACATGGTCAGCAGCTACGAAATTGGCCAGTGGTAATAAAAGCCCATACCCATTATTACAGCAAGTTCTATTGGACATCACTGTTTTACATTATGCAATAAAATATAGAACAGGCAAGAAGTATCAATATTTTGAAGCAGAAAATTGGGCGACAACCAGACATCATCTAACTTCCAATATACACATATACTGCAGTACCATTTCACCAGCTAAGAGTTTTATTTATGTCCTTTTCATATCCTTGCCCCTACCCCAACTAAGTCTGAATGAGAGTACCTAGAATTAACCATCAGTTTCAGGAAATACAGAAATAGGAACCTATTAAATGATGCCTGAAGTTGTAATTGGCAAAATGTGGAATATGAAAAATTCTATATGAAAAAAATGACTCAATTTCCTCAAGAAATAAATGATAAGGAAAAAAAAAAGAAAGGAAAGAAAGGACTTAAAGATAAGAGGAGATTCAAGAGAGATCAATCAAGCCCATTCTGTAGACTTCTGTGAATCCTGATTTAAAGCAACTATTAAAGAAAATTTTAAAGTGGGAACATTTGGATACTGAAGAATTGATGATATTAACAAACTATTGATATTAAATATATAATTATAAAATAATAAACATATACACAAACATAATGGTGGTACTGCAATTATATATTAAAAATTGTTTAAATACATTAAATATACCAAAGAAATATTGTATCTGGTCTATATTTATTTTCTATTATTTATCACACTGCAAAAATAATTTACATAGGTCTTTACCATTTTACTGCAAATTGCCAGAGGAGACAAGACTTTTTAAAAAAATAATCTTGTTATGTTTACTATGTAGATAATTATTAATAAATGCTTATTAACTGCAACCACTATGGAAGGGTTTCTTACCACATACATTTCTTTTACTCTTATCTCCAATTCTTCTCTGCATGTCTTTTTTTTTTAATAATGATTTTTAAAAATTCATTATTTTTAGCAAGAAGGGCAAGAGGGAAGAAAGGGAGAGAAACATCAGTGTATGGCTGCCTTTCACCTGCTTCCAGCTGGGCACCTGACTGGAGACCTAGTTTGCAACCTGGTTATGTGCCTTGACTGGGAATCGAACCCAGTGGTCCTTAGGTTCGCAGGCCAGTGCCAATCCACTGAGCCATACCAGCAGGGCCGTATCTGCATGTCTTAAAGCCCTGAAATAGCACAGACACTACTAAGCCCTGTGGCTGGTCTCTTGGTTAGTAATATTAATTATGAATCAAATAATAAGCCAATCACATGATCCAGCATCACACAATATTGAAACATCTTTAAAAACCTATACAAGCCATGTTACTTTGAGAGTCAGGCAGATAATAAAACCAATGCTTATATGCTGGAAAAATATGCCAATTATATCCAGTAATTATTGATTAAACCTAATGTTATATATTAATAATCTAAAAGTACTATAATTATATGTATAAACATATATGTGGAAAATAATCTGGTTAGAATCTTATTCTCCCCAAATAGCACTAATATTTCCAACCCCATCATATCTCCAAGATGAAACAGAAAACCTAAATTACCACATTAAAGTGTATGATATTAAAGGACTTGATTTAATAAGACCAACAGTTTGAAAACAGCTTCTTATTTTAAAAGCTCTAAAAATTCAGCAAGAAAAAACACCCATTATCATCAGTGCAAATAAAACTTTTAAATCAAACACCATGTTCTGGATTGAGAAATATAATCAGTGACCTAAAAAAATTTGGGGAAACAAACAAACAAAACCCCTGTCTGCTCAGAACAGGGACAGGCAAACTAGCCTGCAAGCTAAATCTAGCTGCTGCCTGTTTTTGTAAACTTAAGTCTGTGTTCCTAAGATAATTTAAGTTCGTTTCACAAAGAATCCTATTTTCTCTATATTCTCCCTGTACTATTTATTCTATTTTGGAACTTGAGAATAATAATTGGCTTAAGTAATAAGCTCTGTTATCCTTAACTTCTGCTTTATTGAGTCACCATACACTTAACTGAAATGTAATAAACTATTCATAACCTTATAAAAAAAACAAAAACCCAGCCACATATCCCAGTCCACCAACAGCAATTTTATTTTAGGAAACAACATCTGTCAAATTAAAAACCATTTTAACTTGCGTTTCAATGGTTTTGTAGTTCTCTTGGTTTGGTTGTACAGTTGTAAAAAAAGCATAAGGGCTTTATAATTAACATATTTAATTATAATGAATATAATCTAAATCAACATTGGGGCTTTTTCCCCCTTTAAAAGGATTACAAATATTATGAAAGTCTTCAAACATCACTCATTTATAAATATAAAATATAAATTTCGTCTTTAATAAAAATGACACAGAATTTTCACTTCTAACAATATGACAGTCTAATTATGTATATTCTTCTGTACTTATGGTATTTTTAATTAAAAATAAATGTCAAGGGAATGTTTAAAAAGTGAAAGAAGAAGAAACAGATCATGTTTTGGACTACATCTGGCAAGAAGAACCATTTGGAAATATTTTTGGGACAAATGGGAAATTTCAATAGGGCACGGGTGGCATATAAGGAATCCCAAGAGTCTACAATTATGATGGAATCACTAGCTAAAAGGCACTTAAAGTGTTACTGAATCTAAATCTACTACACCTAGTGTTTCAAACCCTTCTTTAATAGTGGTTGTGTTCTCCATCCAGTGATAGGAAATTTCCCACCTCCTGAAGCAGCCTATAATCAAGCATTAGAACTTACTGATGAAACATGGAGGTTAAAAAAAATAATACAAAATTAAAAATACGTGAGACTGCATATGAATAACAGCAGAGCTTTTTAAAAATTACTGTTCTCTAGTCTCCTGGCTGGGAAGGGAAAATCTCGACACTACAACTTCTGAAACCTGAAACTGGAATTGTATTACATGTCCAGATTAATTTTAAAAAGCAAACAAACCTTTAAATAGGAATGCTCCTGATATGCCTATCAGATGAGCTTCTCTTTCTAAATGTACAGATACCCAAAATTTACTGGAGTATACTTCCACAAAATTTTCAAAATCAGAAAATCCTGCTAATTTATTCCCTAATAAACACATAATGCACATCCTGTTCAATTACTACCTCAAAATAAATGCACTTACCTCCTGTGCATCTCTTGCTGCTTTTGCATCATCCTCATTATAGCGGTTACAGTTGTACCTTAAAGCAAAGTAGGAGAATTACAGAGAGTCATAAATCAATGAAAAAAGAACGTATCACAAAATTTTAGCCTGGATTTAGAGATTATCTAGAGCCAATACTCCACTTTATACAGATAAAATGAGGTTAAAATATGCAGGGTTCTATCATTATAATGATGGTTTAACATACTGAAAGGCACTCATTGTTGCTGAATCGAATCCACACCTAGTACTTGAATCCTCTCTATAACAAGAGTTATCAGTCCTCTATCTAGGAATACGGAATTCCCTACTTCCTGAGGTAGTTCATTCCAAGTCAGTTCACCTACAATTATTAGAAAACATGTCATTCTAGAACTTCCATTTACTGACTACAGTTTGAACTTCTCAATTTTTGAAGAAAGAGATCATCTCATGTCCTAGGTTGACTGTTATTTAGTCCAAATATTCCCAATTTTTCCATAATTACCTTATCTTCTCTTTTATAAATCAATGAAACAAAAATTGATGAACTATATAATATTGGGTTAGCCAAAAAGTCTTGTTCAGTTTTCTCCATGAAATAAAGACACATTTTTCATTTTCACTAATAACTATATTGATTGGGTATTTTAGGTATGTTGACTATTTTCCATGTGGTATAATGTTGACTGTTCTCAGTATCTCAATTTGATTGTTATCAACTTCCACTGGTCTGCCTGACCACAGAGTATCGTTCAGCAAGAAAATCTCCAGAATGAAATTTTGTAAACCACTTCTGACACATTCAGTCAGTCACAGCACTTTCTCCATACAGTGCACAAATCTGGTTGTGTTTCAGCTGTTTTCACCTTCCTTAAAATAACAAGGCATAATATGCCAAAAATGTTGCTTATTTTCTTCCACCTTCAATATTAAAATGGCTACACAAAAATCCACCCATTTTTAAATGTAGGCTGATATGACAGCTATAACAATACAACCTAACAAAACTGTTTCAAATGAAGTTAAATACTAAAAAGTAAGCGCTACTAGAAGTCATCATACTGAAAAAAACAAACTAGCTTTTTTGGCCAACTCAGCAGATGCTATGCTATGTGCTCTACATGCTGTTCAGTTTATGAGAGTCACTGAAAACTGAATGATAGACTAAGTGAGGGACTGGGATAAACCTGCCCAGAGAAGTCACCTCGGAGAAGAGATGAATGAGACTGGCACTTCCCTTGTCCTGCGTACTCTCTACTTCTTTTATGGGAGCCTAATTATGGAAGCAGCTGATATTTATTAAGTACGTACTGAGTACTTTAAATGTACAAAACATTTAATTCCCTCAAACATCTTATGAAATGTGTATTATTATCTTCATTAAGCAGATGAACAACTACATTTCAAGGTAACAAAAAATTAGTGTTTCAGAGCTGTGGATTAAACTCATGCATATCTGCCAAATGAGTTCCATGCTCTTAATCAGTGAGTATACTTGTGAGTGTACTCACAAGTATACAGTGAGTATACTGAAAGTATCCACAATGCAAACTGTTCTACTTATATTGACATTAACTCATTACTTTTGGGAAAGAACTTGTACTGTTCGCAAGCTCCTATCATGTCTCCGAAATCTCTTAACAGTGATCTTTGCAAAAACTAAAGAATTTTGAATTTAAATTTTGTTAAATTGGACCCACTGTTGCATGTTCTTGTCATGTAAAGAACATGAACAAGAACATAAAGTTATGTTCTTTAACTTTACATAAAAAGGTCTTTATTATTTTCATGAACTATATATATGTTCAGTATATTTCTCTTTGATGTCATTCCAAAAGGTATGTAGGATTCTCTTCTTAGTTTAAGAACATTATCAATAAAAGCAATATATAGTGTATATGTTGGGGGGGGGGGCGGCAGTGGCAAAGCTTTTTAACAAACCAATGAAGTACTCTATTAGTGTTAGAAAGACACAAGTCCATTATCTGTACTCCAATAAATCATTCATTTAATCGCAAATACCCCTCCCTCTGTGTTTACAGCCTAGGCCACAAAATTCTCAGTCCACAGTGAAATATCTTGCTGAGGTCTATACAATATTCCCTAATCCATCTTCCTAACAATACTAATGGACTGTGAGGTTTCATATAAGGGAAAATTTAAGTTATGTGGCTCATATATACTTTTTGGAATCTCAAAATTTAGAGATATATTTTGTCTGTTTCCAGTATTTGGTACTTCTCTACTTTCCAAAATTACTCAGAAATAACCAATAATGATGACTCACTGATGTTATCTTCCAGTTTTTAAAATAACCAAGACCACAATTCACCAAGGTCAGGAGATTAATTTTCTCCCAGTTTTGGATATAATCCTCTCTTATCAATAGTTTCTCTACTCAATTGAACCCAAAGATCACCCCTCCTTGCCCTCTACTAGGTTAAACATTAACCCCTCTTGTTATGTGAAAATTCTTAAATTTTTCCTTTCAATTTTTTTTTTTTTTTTTAAAGAAAGCCTCAATTCATTCTAGGCTTTATTCTGCTAACATTACTAAGGATTTTAAGGCAGGAAAGCAAACAGGATTCATCTATAGTTTGATGACTGATAGTGCTACTTGGAATGCTATTTTGAAGATTCTAAGGCATTTTCAGATTTAAACTAGAAAGCAAAGCATGATTCATGTCACAGGCAACATTTCTGACACCACTGATCCAGGCCACTCTATTCTTTTGTATCCACCCCTTGTTTTATACCCTTTTCAGTTTTCAATACAGGTCCTTTAAAATTTAAATTGTGATCAGAGATTACCTTACACACAAAAATCTAACTCTTCTTCCACATTCCCTTTCACTAGACTTGTTTAAACATATGAGAGTGAATTTAGTTCTGGCAACACTCTAATCCTCCAGTTTGCCCTCTTAAAATCCAGAGTACCTGTCTGGATAAATCCCAAAACACTCTTTCTTGGCTCTGACAGTGACAAAATCACTTTCTTTACTACCAACTAGTTTTTACCTGTCAGGTAATTCCTCATACTATTCCTCAAACTAATAAAGTACCAACAAAAAGACCTGCCACTCCTTAATTCAGATCTTTATCTTGTCTTGAACCAGCAAATTTATTTCCCTCTTACACACTCTACAAAGCAGCTACAATTACGAGACAATGTATTTAAAGAATAAAATAGGCAAACTTTTTATCTAAGATCTGATCATGTCACTCCCTTAAAAATCCCAATAATGTCCAAACTACTTTAGATCTCAGTCTATGCTCTTTTTTCATTCCCCACAATTTATGAGGGGACATATACTCAACGGTTAACAGGGGATAGGCAAGTAATTCAAATCAGTGAAACGGACCATTTACATGTAACACTCAGAAATAGTTCCACTTTTACCAAGAGATAAGCTGGCTCCCATTTTTCTCAAAATTCAAGTCATCCTTAGTCTAACTTGCATTTTCCCAAATGGATAAGAAATATGAATTGAGCAAAGGTATGCAAGTATTTTTCTACTAAATGGGATTAGTGAAATCATGATACATGCAAATGCCATTAAGTTTTCATCTTCGGGAAAATATATACAAAACTGGGAAGGAAAGGTTAGTAATCAATTCCAGGTGATTGCTGCCAAGCAGAAATGTGAGCCTGTTCCTATGTTTCAGAAAGAAACTAAAAATCTGGACTGCATTGGGCAATTTTCCAATTTTCAAAGTTTGGGACAAATTTTTTTTGTCAAATAATGGGCAGGCTAAGTAAAAAACTGCATCCGGGGTTTTGTCAACAGCCTCTTATTTTTCAACTACAGAGACATATTAGACAATGTAACTCTTCTAAGAATAAGTCATATACATCATTCTACCTTTGCTTATGCTGCTCCTCTTACCCTGCATTTTTTCCTAACGTGTTTTAACCAATAAACTCCTAGTCCTCTTTAAAATTAATTTCAATTATTACCTCCTCTGTGAAATATGCCTAATTAATTCCTCTCTCTGGATATCTTGAATATACCTCTAACACTATCATGACTCATTTAGCAAGCAAGCTCCCAAGTTAAATGGTGACTTCCATGAGGCAGAAACCTTATTCAAAATACACGGCATATATCACATACTTATGTGACCATAGTCTTCCCTTCATTTCCGTTTCCCCAACCTACCAGGCAGATCCATGTGGTTCCCAAGGGCCAAGACACACCCAGCAAAACTCTGCTTTACAGTTCTGGTTACGACAGACCATGTGATTACAACCGCCATCCTTCTCAATTGTGACATGGCATTTGGGACATTCCTATGAAGAGAAACTATAAAGTTGGTGTCAATGCTACACTGGGTTGTATTACTACCACTGAGGAGAAGCCAATTCTAGATTTGGGTTTTTTTAAATACTACATTTACTGTGATTAATACATGTAAAGAATGTTAGAACAGCATCAAACTCTTAATAAGTACTACTGAAAATGAGCTGTTATCATTACTACTGAGTTTTGAAATGTACACAATTTGAGGATTTGTTATAGTGGGGTTGGGGGACAAAACTATTTTAAGGCATACACATAGTAGTAATAATTTTATGGAAAGTAAAATATTTTGTTCTTGTAAACAATCTAAATAGTCTAAAATTAATTGTTAAGTACTTCTGGTATCTCACATTAATTTACAATCTTTTTAGTAGAGCTATTCCTACTTCTATTTCTCAAATGAATAAACTAAGGAAGAGAAAATTAAAAAAAAAGGTCCAAGGTCACACGAGTAGCAAATGGTAGTCAGAATTCAAACCCAGCAATTTGGCCTCAAAAGTCTCCTGAAACTGAGGTTGATAAATTCTTTTTATGCCTTCTGAATTTCCCAAACTTCCTTCTGCCAGATATCCTTGCTTTACTTGTTTTTTTAATTTTTGATTTTAGAGAGAGAGAGGAAGACGGGGGAGAGGTGATAGAAACAGAAAGAAAAACATCAATTTGTTGTTCCACTTATTTATGTATTCATTGGTTGACTCTTGTATGCACTCTGACTGCAGATTTGCAACCTTGGTATATCAGAACAATGCTCTGATATCAGAACCAAACTAAAGCTACGAGGTCAGGGCCAAATACCCTTATGTTAAATTATTTTCATCGTGGTTCTTTTTACATCTGTGCTACAGAGATGATGATTTCCACCCATCTGTATCATTTTCTTGGTTGCTAGTGAGCCAAAGTTACTACCCTGGCAGGCCTGTTTTTTCCTTTTGAAACATCCCAACAACAACAACAACAACAAAAAATCAGATTTACTCATTATTTTTAATAAAATGATAAATAAGATAGACAGCTACGTATTTTTCAATGTATTTGTGTTTGATGTCTGAAACTACCACAAGGGGGAAGTAGTATCTATTATATGCACAATTAAGACCTGTAGAACAGATTATAATGCCCGTAAACCACAGTAATTTTAAATAAGTCAATATGGTAATTTTAATGATGTATTTTAAATCAAATTTTAAAAATTACATGTGTAAAACATTTTACATTTTCTCAAAGAAGCAAGTTCCAGGTGTAAAATATTTGTTTCACTCTACATTTCTTGGCTAATTAACCAAACAGTATTAAGCTCTCAATATGTTAGGATACCATCAACAATCTGTTTAAGGAGCTGATAACAATAAAGAAAAGTTTCTGAGAAGCCTCAAGAGAAACTCTTTAGTCTCACCTCTAATTTTGTTTCTACAAATTGCTATTTTCCTTTAATAGTCTACCTTCTAACCAAAGTCAAACATACCCAAGTTTGTATTCCCTATTTTAAACATCTTGGCAGTTCAGAAGTGCAGAAAGAAAGAGTTTAATCAAACTACTTAGTGAAAATCTAGCTATCCGATTTTAAATACTATTTTTATAGAGCATATTTAAGGATTCCAATGGAGAAATCGGTTTTCAAAAAAGTCTAGGCTAGGAATTGTTTTTAACAAAAGTAACCATACTTGCTGATATTATAGTAAAGTTTTTATGAAACATGACATATATACATATACATACATATACATATACATACATACACACACATATATATATATATATATATACACATGAATGATTTTAGAGAGCACAAAAATATTTACGCCATACATTTTCCAAAGATAATGGGCACTGTACTATGTGACAAGACTCACTGCTTCCCAGCTAAGGCTTTCTGAGAAACATAAATATGTATTTTTAAACCATTTTTGGGTAGAGCAGGGTACTAACAGCATAAAATAGTGTGTTAGCCTTCATTATTTAAGAACTCCACATTCTTACTGTCTTGTGATTGAGTGATGGAACAGCATAAAACTATAACTAACACTGGTCAACAACTCATAATTATTTAAAACATCACCTTCACATGTGAAAGACAATACTAAACATGAATAGCCCAGTAATAACCCTATCATTCATCATTCAAGTCGCTTCTTATCTGGATGGGATATAAGATTGAGTTAAACAAAAACTGGATATTTATACTATTTTCTATTAAGAGACTGGGTGGTGCAGTTGGGATTGAAATACTTGCTTACTACTTAGTGATAGACAACAAGGGTGTTTAAGATTTTGTTTACTTTTAAGATTTTGTCTAGTGGTAAAAAGGAAGTACATAATTGTATAGAGACTAAATTTTGAAACTCTTATCCAGAGCAATGCACCTCAAAACCAACAAAACCCCCACAAAACCAAGGGATACCATATTACCCTCAAACTTCAACTTCTCAAGAGTCAAATCTCTTAGTAAATCATATTATAGAAGTTTAACATGTTAAAGATGTTACATAATAAAGTTACTCATTTACTGTGACTGAATGCTACTCTAAAATCCCACTCAAGTTAAAGGTGGAAGTGCCAATTAACCTAATAAAACCAAGCTAGGTAAATTTTTCATTTGTATACTAAAAGGCAGCCAAGATTAATATAGGCATTATAGTAAACATCAGAACGGAAATATCATCAGCCTTTTCTATGAAAAAATAAAGCTTTCCAATAAAAGAAAATTTCTAAAGTAGAGCACTGTGCATATTACAGTACAGTACTCAGTAAAACTCAAACACTAAAATAAAAAAAATTATTGATAGGCAATCATTCTAGACAAAATCAAATCAAAACAAACCTTAAAATTGAGAAAAGGGTAAAATAAGGCCATCATTTTTGCTAATGCTAAAGTACCTGTCCTTAATTCATTAGCACAGTTTACTGAAAAGTACCAACCTTTGTGTTGGCTGCAATCCAATTAGAGGTTTCACTGTCATCATCACACTTTTTAATCCATTTCTTCAACCACTGTTGGGGAAAAAGAAAGAAAGGAAGGGAAGGAGGGAGGGAGGGAAGGAGGGAAAGAAAAGAAAGAGAGAGAGAGAAAGAGAGGGAGAGAGGAAGGACGGAAGAGAAAGGAAGGAAGGACGGAAGGAAGGAGGGAGGAAAGAAAGAAGGAAAGGAGGTAAAGAAGAAAGAAGGAAAGGAAGAAGGAAGGGAGGGAAAGGAAGAATAGACAGACAACTGTTAGGGCACAACAAAAGACTTAAGAATTAGAATAGCAAATTACTTCAATACTAAAATTCAGCCAAACTTAAATATCAAAGTCAAAGAACAAGATTATCACTAGGTTCATTTCCTTTCAAGTAAAGAAAATCTTGTAGTTTTCATGTCCAGTATATACAAAAATCAACCAGAGGAGGACTTTATCTGGCTTAAGAGAGTAGGGGAATCTATAGCCTGATTAGAATTCCGGCTTCAAGGTATGCCATTCTCCTCAATCAATCACAAAGTCTACTGGGAAAGGTAAGACTTTCCCATGATTACCCTGATAACTATATCAGGAGCTGCCTTATTCCCAAAGAATGCTGTCTAAATATGTTCAATAATCATCTGAAATAAAAGGCAAAATGAAACCTTTTATCTACTAATGGATAAATCAACAAAATTTCAGGTTGTTAATTTTCAGTCACCAAGTCTAAAAAGTGCTCTACATTATTTAAAGATGAAAAGCCAAACTTACCTTACATTTAACAGGATCATGCCAATTTTCTCCACAGTTAAAGCTGTTAAGTGACACAAGAGTTAAAAGAATTAAGTCCCACTTACTATTAAATATGTAAGAATCACTTATAATTCCTCAGTATTATCACCAATTTCTAGTGACTGATTAGCAAATACAAAGACAGGAACCATATCTATTTTATTCTACAGTAAATTATTTAGAATTTAGTATTATATTTGGTATGTAATGGGTGTGGTATATTTGTGTGTGAATGAAGAATAACTATTAGCATGAAGACATGTTTAGACTATAATTTAGTAACAAACAACCATCTAAACAGTTATTAAACTGTCAAGATAAAAAAATCAGTTTAGCCCTGGCTGGTGGCTCAGTGGATAGGTGCTGGCCTGCGAACCCAAAGGTCGCTGGTTTGTCAGAGCACATAACCAGGTCTCCAGCCAGGTACTATAGCTGGAGGCAGGTGAAAAACAACCATACATTGATGCTTCTCTCCCTTTCTTCCTCCCTCCCTGCCCTTCTCTCTGAAAATAATGAATAAAATCTTAAAAAAGTAAAACAAGAGTGTGACTAATATTCTCGAAAAAAATAGTAACTGCCAATGACTCTGTTCTAGGCAAAGGATATATCCATTTATGAAAACAAGTATAAATTACAGATTAACACTGATTTTTATGAAAAAGTAACCACAGAATGGCTAATAAATTAGCTAATCAAGTAATCTAGGAATGCCAAAAATTCTTTGCAAATGAGAGGAACAAAGCACTATTAAGTGAGTATAATGGTTACTTCTAAAAAAGAAGATAAAAATGGGGTGAAGAAGGGAACCAACGGGTATCAAACATTTCTATCATGTTTTCTTAGTAAAAACAAATTACTGATTTTGATTAAGCTATGTTGCAGCTACATAAGTATTCATTGCTATTATTCTCTAAACTTTAATTTGTATTCAAAATATTTCATACTAAAAATATATTTGAAAGTAGGTATGGAATCAGAACCTACCCCGTCTACGTGGTTAACTCTAAAACAATAATGCATATTTAGTAATTACCAAAATAGCATGTACTTTGCACATATTTAATATCTGCAAATTTACCTGCTCTTTTCTAATGATGTGTAAGTCTAATTCTATAGACGTTTAGGATAAAAAAGAATTGTAGGCAACATACAAATATAGGGTCTATTCGCTAGTGCTAGACCCATTGGCTTGACGGGCTTCTTGTTCCTAACAAATCCACAAAGGAATGGAAGATCATTTTATCCCTCTAATATGCGGTATTACTGGAAATTCCCTGGTGAGTTGAAATAGAATTCAAAGGCTGGAGAGTATGCAATAGAATTCCAAAAATCCATGTATTCAAAAAGGCTGGGGCCAGCAGAGCCAAATCTAAATCTGCTATATTTTGTCTTTCCAAATTTACCTGTACAATTTCTTCCAAGGAGTAAGATTAAACTTGTCAGAGCAAAGGAAAAAAATTTTAAGTCCTCACTGTGTATTTTATTTCTAAGAGATAACTCGAAAACAGAGCAAGAGCCATAAGGAACCAAACATAATTTGACAAAATAAGCAGTCGATCAGAAACGAGAGGAACTGAGTTCTTATCTCAAATCTCTAAGTTTGCTCCCATTTAAGTTCTATTGGAGCACACAAGAAAATGCAATTATAACTGTACCTTTTCCCATATATATACATACATACACATACATACATACACACACACACACGTATGTCTGTTAGAAAAAGAGAAGAGGTTAAGGCGCCCGCCTGTGAACCCAACTGTCGCTGGTTCGATTCCCCAGCCAGGGCACATAATCAGGTTGCAAGCCAGGTCTCCAGCCATGTGCAGAGCTGGAGGCAGGTGAAAGGCAACCATACATTGATGTCTTTCTCCCTTTCTGCCTCTCTCTCCTCCCCACTCTCTAAAAATAATAAATAAAAAAATTTAAAATAAAAATTAAAAAAAAAAAGAAGAGGAAAGCTATTTATGTCTAATTATTTAAAAGAAATAGTTAAAAAAAATTTTAACCTGTTTTCTATTTTAGTAGTAAGAATAAATAAAAAAACTATGTGCACTATTCCAATTTAAGAAATCACTTACCAAAACTGGCGCCCACATTTGCAGCGAACAGGTTTAGCATCAGGATATTGTACTTTAACAACATGGTGGCAATCTGGGGCAGGACACCACTTTAATAATCGATTGCACTAAAACACAAGTTAGAAAATTAAAAATGACAGTAAATTAAATCACAATGCAAATTCCCTAGCACACCAAGCATTTATTTGTATTGCTTCCCTAGCATAAGGGGAAAAAGGGATTAGTTACGTAAGCATTTAAAAACCAAAACCTGCCATCAACACTTAAGTCTGCTATAGCAATGCTTTGTGGGTGCATTGCTTTGCTAAGATTATAAATCCCTTGAAGAGCTGGTTTTATAAAATACAAGGTCTCTCCAGGTGTCTAGCCATTAATATAAAAAGAGACTTTTTTATTGAAGAAGATACAAGATATAAGAAAATAAGAAACATTGTACATATGAAACTATGCCACCTCAGTCTCCTTCAAAGTAGGCACCTTGGGACCTCACACAGTTCTCCCAATTGCCATCAGCTGCTCAATCTGATTTTCCTGAATCTCATGAACAGTCTCTCTTCCCTTGCAAAGGTGATTTTAATCTTGGGAAAAGCCAAAAGTTACAGGGTGCCAAATCTGGGCTATACGGCAACTAAGTCACCTGGGTGATTTGATGTTAGGCCAAAAAACATCAGACATGATGTATGATCACGTGTGTTTTGGTGATGAAGCTGCCAATCACCAGTTGCCCAGAAGACCAGAAGCTGTGGTCTTCTGAATCATCAAAATAGTTTCCACAGAGGAATTCTCAAGCTTAATGCAAAATCTGATGCAGATTTGTTGCTCTACTCGTTCAGTCATTTTGAATGCAACAGCCACACAATGCACATGTGCTCACTCAATGGCATCTACTGACCCCACTGAAGAGTACAGTGAAGTCATTGTTCACACATGTGCATTCCAGTCCACTCTCCTTGGCTGTCAGGTTACATCTATGTCACACAAAATGTTCTCATTATATTAACAATGGTTGGACTCATACATGAAACTTTAAAATAATTTAAACTTTACCCATTATGGTGTTAAGCTGACACAGAACAGTTTGAAACAAGCTAAGGGACATACGTGCAATTTCCCCTTTTGACCATAAAAAGCTCTTCTAAGAACTCAAGGCAGTTTCTAAACTATGGCATAGATCACATCTTAATTCTTCAAAAAGATATACAGCTTTTGAAGCATTGTTATAGAATAAAACATGGCAAAACAACCTGCACCAGAGTTGAAGTTTACTGACCAATTTCAATAAAGAGTAGTCCTACAATATGTTGTTTACTAGAGGATCTGACCTTCATTTTAATCACTAATAGGAATAAAAATTACTAGAAACTAGCTTAACTCTAGAAAGAGTTAAAATGTCAAGTTACACTGACGCTCCTATACAGGGACTGGCAAACTTTTTCCATGAGGAGCCAGAAAGTAAGGACTTTTGGCTTTGTTGGTCATAATGGCCTCTCTAGCAACTACTTAACTCTGCCACTGTAGCATAAAAGTGGTACAGAACAAATGAGTATGTTTAAATATATCTTTATTTAGAAAAACAGGCACACTATAGTTTGTAGACCTCTGTTATAATAAAAGGCATTTGATAAAAACACATAACCATAGCATTTTTTTTATTAACAAAGCTTACTGGTAATGGAAGCTAATACAAGAAGTGATATAGCAGAGTTAAACTACCAAACATGATTAAACATGACATCATCAAAAATTGGCTATAATTTTCTATTAGTGATCAGGAGGTATAAAGGAAGAATAGTATAAAAATAATTTTATTGTCAAAGCTCAAGATCCAGCCCTGGCCACTGTGGTTCAGTTGGAGCATCATTCCATACAGCAAAAGGTTGCAGGTTCAATTCCAGGTCAGAGCAGCACATGGGAGGATTGAGGATGTATCTCTCTGTGTGTCCCTATCTCTCTCCCCAACCTCCTTCCTTCCCTCTCTGAAAGCAATGGAAAAATGTCCTCAGGTAAGAGTAAAAAAACAAACAAACAAACAAAATGCCTCAAATCTATATACAGAACCTACTTATTAGTCTGCCACACTCCTTTGAGAAAAAAGATAATTCTGATACCCTTCATAAATAAAATCCATAATCCATGTTCTGATAAAGGTATCTCTTATTGTCCGGAGTATTTACTTTAAAAATTAATATTTCTATTGAATTGAATTCCTTTTATTAAAAAAGGAAAACTTAAGAAATCACTTACCTCTACAAAGCTATTTGTTATTAAATGCTGATACTTTAATTTAACTTTTGAATCTGTGATCAGGCGCCTGAAAGCAAAAGTAAAAATTGTTTATTAGGAAGTTTCAGACAGAGGTATTTTCCACATTCATAAAATAAATTTTCAATGCGATAGCTATAAAACTGCCTTAAATTGAAAATAATAAAATGCACAAAGACTATAAAAAATGTAGCTGTAGTAACTGAAATAATAATTTCAAAGTTGCTGTAGTTTTATTTTGGTAGATGTTTTCTCCACATTTCTTACATTCTAATTATGCTCTTTTTACCCAGTGGGAATTATGATCTGGTGACTTAACCAATTACTGCCAAATTTAGGTCCATCACAGTTTTTTGACTGGCATGTTGCCTTAAAACTACAATTATCTGCCAGCTTCCCTCAAACCCACTCCCAAAAATCAGTGTGTAAAGTAAGAGATACTGACAGGAATGGTAAAAAATAGAACTAGGCTTTGCTATAACTAGTTTTGAGGGTCGTCTTCTTCTGAAATCTTTTGTTAATTTACCAGAAATACTCACTGACTGCAACCTAGCTTCTCTTGTCTGCCTACAACACTCTACAATTCACAATTTCTAGAAAACACAGGAACCCATGACAGTGAAGAACCTCGAGGTCTAAGTTTCATTAGTTTTAATAGTAAAAAATTTTGTGTGTTATAAGGAAATGTGGTAAGCAGAGAAAGATGAAGCACTAACAAAGCCAGGAAGAACTGCATGAAACATGCATGCAATCCTTTTAAATAAACTACAAATTTTTGTTCAATCTGGCCTCATCTAATTTTTGAGCTTCTTATCCCACTGCTCTCCCACACTGTCTCATGTCACTTTCAGTGTATATGTCATATTTATGTTCTTTCAAAACAGTTAAGCACCACCCTTCCTCAGACGCTTTTACTAGAAAAGGGAAGAATATCATGATGGTAGGACAGCCTAGATTTAAATATTGGCTTCAAAATTTACTAGCTATGAACTGAGGGTAAGTTCTTTAACCTCTACATATTTTAGTTCACTAATCTGTAATATGGATAGCAGGGACAAACTTGTAAGACTAGAATAGTACCTGGCAAGTAGTAAGCACTCAATAAACATTAAATGCTGCTATTATTAATATTATAATTTTAATTCAAGGAGGCCTTTTCTGACAATTAGATGTAGAACCACCCTCAGTTCTCATGACACCTTTACATCTTTCCTTTACAGAATTTGTCATAATTTTCATTAAACCAGATAATGGATAATAATGTGTTGAATATCTGCCATCCTTCTCCCTTGTCCCCAACTAAACAATAAGTTCCATGAAAGGATCCCTTGTCCCCAGCACAATGCTGGACTTGTAGAAAATAGTCAATAAATATATTTTAAATGAGTAAACCTCCATATTTCACAGATGTTGAAACTGAGATCTAAAAATAATATATTTGGTGATTCCTCAAAAAGTTAAACAGAATTACCATATGATCCAACAAGTCCACTCCTAGTAAACAAGGTGTGCACCATAGATTTGCAATAACTTTGCATCTCCTTATTTTGAACAGTTATGTTTCTAAGGTTATGATTTAACATCATCGTTACAGATATAAAGTATGAAATTCTGAGAGCAACATCATGTCGAAGGAATACAATGTTAAAGCAACCATCATTTCTGGACAGCATACAGGGCAAACTTTTAAGGAAATTGCAGACTTCAATAACATCTCTTTATGTACAGGTGACAATGTGAACAAGGAGTATGAGGCCTATCCTGATGTTGCCACATCAACATGGAAAATAGATACAGTATGCAAGGACCGCCTATGTCCAGATACTGTATACAGAATCCAGATCATCAATGAAGACCCGGGAAAGTCAATGTGCTCCATAGCAAAGAACTGCAGATGTTGGATGCAACAGTTTGCAAGATTATTGCTGAATATATCAGATACAGATCACATGCTCTTAGAAGAGGCCAGTTTAGGACACAGCTGGCAAAAAGGGAAAGGCACTCTGAAAAAGCAAAGACACTGCTAACAAAATGGAAAAATCCCAAAGAAAAAAACCCTCTGATTTTCTTCTCCAATGAAAAGAATTCTCAGCAGGACCAAACAGTCAACAGGAGACACAACAGGTAACTGTGAGAATCTTCATGAAGTCCCAATTGTCATGAAAACAAAATTTCCAGCTACAATGATGAAGTTAGGTGTTATCAGCAATGAAGGAGATATCATGACCCTACACTTGTTTCCACAAGGCTTGAAGGTGACTACTAATGTTTACCTTGACATTTTGAGAAAAGTAGGTGTACCGTGGATGAAGCAAGACACAAATGGACATCATTTTATCTTTCAACAAGATGGTGCACCAGCACATAACGCCAAAAAGGTGCAAGAATGTCTCAATGTCAATGTTCCTAAATTATGGTCAAAGGAAATCTGGCCACCTAGTTCACCAGATACAAATCCTTTAGACTATTATGTATGCAGCATTTGTGAGAGAGAAGTTAATAAACAACCTCATTCCAATAAAGAGGCTGTTAAAGCTAAGACTGAAAACATTATGATGCCCATGGATAAAGAAAAGTTAATTAAAGCTTGCTCATGCTCAAGATTCCGAAGTTGAATTGAGCCTATTATTGCAGCAAATGGAGACTTTTTTGAACAATTGAAAAAAAAAAACTATTTATGTATTTACATATGAGTAAATTTATTTCAAAATAAACACTTTTTTTTGTATGTTGTTCATTTTACTAAAATTCTGCCAATTGATTACGTGCACCCTGTATATTTCCAAGAGAATTAAAAACAGATATTCAGCCCTGGCTGGTGGCTCAGTGGATAGGCACCAGCCTGTAAACCCAAAGGTTACTGGTTTGATTCCTAGCCAGGGAACATAACCAGGTTACAAGCCAGGTCTCCAGCCAGGTCCGTAGCTGGAGGCAGGTGAAAGGTAACCATACACTGTAGTTTCTCTCCCTTTCTTCTTCCCTCCCTGCCATTCTCTCTAAAAATAATGAATAAAATCTTAAAAGGAAAAAAGAAAAAAAAAGGACCTTGTATACAGATATTCATATAAAATACAAATATTTCCAGAAAAGGCTGAAATAACCCAAATATACCCAAGAACTACTGAATGGAAAAACAAAATGTGGAGTAGCTCTATAATGGAATATTACATAGCCATAAAAAGAAATCAAGTATGGATACATGCTACAACATAGATGAATCCTGAAAGCATGATAGATGACAGAAGCCAGAAACAAAAGATCACAAGTTATATGACCCATTTAAATAAAATGCCCAGAATAAGCAAATTCATACAGAAAGAAAACAGGGCCTAGCGGGAGGAGGGAATAGGGACTATTTAATGAGTATGGAATTTCTTTATGGGATAGTGAAAATGTTCTGGAATTAGATAGTAGTGATAGTGTACATGTTATGACTATACTAAAAGCTACTGAACTGTGTACTTTAAATAGGTAAAGTGTAATTATTATGTAAATTTACATTAATTTTAAAAAGTTAAAGAACCAGATCCAAAGTCAAATGCCTTGATTCCCAAACATGTCTTAGACTTCTATTACTCTGATATGACAAACCCTAATGATTTTGATTTCTTACAGCTGCCTCTATCTAGCCTAAGTAACTGTCTAAGCCTTGCTCAGCCCACCAGGGCTGGAGAGAATAGGAGGCATCATTCTGTGGCCAAGGTTATTAGGTCTTAGTCATTAAGCCATGCTGATGGGAGGAGGAGGGTAAGTGACCTCTCATCCTTGAGAATAAGCATTCAAAAAAAGGCAAATGTAATCCTGGCCATATTAATAAGCTAATTCTTTTGACAAAAACTTGTTGCCATCATTTATGTTAAAAATAGTTATTATTGCCACCCTGGCTGGTAGCACAGTGGATAAGGCGCCGGCCTGTGAACCCAAAGGTTGCAGGTTCGATTCCCAGCCGGGGCAACATAATTAGGTTATGCAAGCCAGATCTCCAGTCAGGTCTGTGGCTGGAGGCAGGTGAAAAGCAACCATACATTGATGTCTCTCTCCCTCTTTGCTCCTCTCTCTTCCCCTCTTTCTAAAAATAATAAAATAAAATCTTAAAAAAAAAGTTAGTACTGCCAACTCTCATAGGGAAGGCAGCTCTCATAGGGAAGGGTGGACAAAATGACTTCTACTTAATACCTACTATACAGTGTCAGATGCATTTAACCAACCTTGTATTTTGGGATAATTCTTCATTTTTACAAATGGGATACTGGAAAGCTATAATTTGAAACCAAGTGATTTTAAATATAAGGATTTTTATATACATTTGTATTGAATTTATTGGGGGTAACACTGGTTAATAAAATTAAATAGGTTTCAGATGTATCATTCTATATTATCTGGATACTGTATTCTGTGTTCACCACCCCAGGTCAAGTCTCCTTAAGGATTTGTTTTTTAGTATGCCAGGCACTCAACCGTGCTTTCTGCTCATATAGCATCTTGAATAAACCAACATTACGCTTCAAATTAGGAATAATGATTACTTTCCTTTAAAAAGTTTTTCTTCTGACATACGAATGACATACAAGCATAACGAGGAAATAAAAATCACCTCTAACTACCACTCAGGAAGAGTAACACTACTCAACATTTTTATGAATCTGGAATTTTTCTCTTTTTTGGTAAATATATGGTATTTAAATCTTTGCTCAAACTTCTAGTCATTAAAAGTAAATATATAGCCTTTTTGTCTCACTGCATCTGAGAGCAAGATGGGTCACCAGCAGCTCTACTGGAGTCAGCTGATAAAGTTCAGCCAGAATTCTTAGTCTTGCACATCTGCTCAAAAAGATAAAAGTATAAGCTGGAAATAGGCTTTCACGTGTGCTGCCAGTATTTCCATCAGTGCGCCAAGGATACAGGTTTCATGAAGTTGGACTAAGTAAAGTAAACTTCCTTGGATGGATCATTTAAGACATTTACTTTGCCACAGAAATGATGCTAGTTCTTTGTGCATAAAATTTTTAAAAATTAAAAATAGTATTCATTACCATCTGAATTCTTCTAATTGCAATCAAAGGTCAAAATGATCTTACAATTATGACTTTCTCTGATACCCCATTAGCTAACTCTGACTCTACCTACCACCATTATCTCTCACTAGGACTCTTATAATTGTCTCCCAATCTCCATCGGGGATTGGGAGACAATTTCAATAGTATCCTTTTAACACCAGCAGCCAGATAACATTCAATGACCATGTTACTCCTCTGCTCAAAAGGCTCTCAACGGCTCTTAGAATAAAAGCAAAAAACTTAAAAATGACCTATAAAAGATCCTACACAATCAATTCATGCATCATTCCCACACCCTTCTCTGCCTCTCTTCTATCTGTAAGTTTACATTTATACTTCAAAAACATTTTTTAGCCCTGTCTGGCATGGCTCAGTGGACTGGCGCTGGCCTAACCCAAGGGTCACTGGATCATTTCCAGTCAGGGCACATAACGAGGCTGCAAGCCAGGTCTCCCGCCAGGTCCCCAGCTGGAGGCAGATGAAAGGCAAACCATACATTGATGTTTTTCTCCCTTTCTTCCTCCCTCCCTGCCCTGCTCTCTAAAAATAATAAAATCTTAAAAAACAAACAAAAACAAAACAAAAAAAAACAGAGCAGACTACAGGTAAGAAAGTCAGGAGACAGTAGAGAAAAAAGAGAATAAAATCAAACCAAATGCAAATAAAATGCCAAGTACTTTCCATCAACCTCATTCTACATGGCTGGAACAGAACGTACAGAAAAAGGCAAAAAAGATGAACCTGGAGTCAGGTGAAAGGCAAGCATACATTGATGTCTCTCCCTCTCTGCCTCTCTCTTTCCCTCTCTCTGAAAATAATGGATAGAATCTTTAAAATAAATAAATAAATAAATAAATAAGATGCACCTGAACAGGCGAGCAATATAAAACAGTGGAAGTCATTTCTGGAAGGTGATAAAAGTAAGTATAAGGAAATCACTTAGGCACCACTTGCAGATTTTCACCTATAAGATGGTATGATGTGGATCAAGTTAATGGCAGAAGGAACAAAGAAATGGATGAGCTTAAAGGTAATTAGGATATGGAATTAACAGACTTCGGTGCAAGGGTGACTCTAGGAAATGGAAAATAAAAAAATGAATCAGGGATATCATCAAGGTTTCCAATTTAGGCAAGTCTTTAACATTCAGTGTTTCCCTGGCCAGCAGCTCACTCAGTGGTTTGGGCATCACCCCACAGCAAAAGGCTGCAGGTTCGATTCCTAGTCAGGGCACATGCCTGGGTTACGGGACAGGTCCCCAGATATGGATAAAAGTAGTTCACATCAACATTTCTCTCCCTCTCTTTCCCTCTCCCTAAAAATAAACAAAATCTTCATTAAAAAAAACCCTTTATTAAAAAAATGAAACACTCAGAGATAATGATAAGCAAGAATGATTTTGGTGGTGGTGGATGTAGGAGGGTTAGTCAAATAAAGCCTGAGGAATATACAAAGATGACTAAAAGGGCAAGAGAGCCTATTTGGATCCCAAGCTCAAGAGAGTCAATCTGGCAGTATAAATTTGGAAATTTCCAATACATATCTAGGAATAGAGTATATAGTGAAAAGAAACAGTGGGTTGAACAGAACCCCAAGAAACAATGTTTTAGGGAGAGGCAGAAAAAGATGGTTTTTGCTAAGATCTACTCCATTAGAGTAGACCTGGAATAGACATAAGGTGGTGGGCTTAGGAGTAGGTAGCTGGAATGAAGGGGATTTTACTGTAATTTGTAAGATCATGGAAATTAAAGGCTATGGCAATGGTTCTCCAACTTAAGTATGCATCAGAAATACATTAGGAGAGATTAATGGGACCATCCTAGAATTTTAGATTCAGTTAAGTTTGGAATTAGGCCTGAGAATGTAGACAACTTTCATTTTTCTGTGAGGTCAGTGGGTGGGCACGGGGTGGATGGAGGGTTGAGCATAAGAGAGATACAGACGCAATTTGGAAATAACTTGCACCTCACATTCTTGCAGGAAACAGGTAGGCACGAGGAGGGAGGACATGGTTGCCTTAAAAGACCTGGGGGAAACTTTAGAAGAACAAGGCCTAGAATCGGGAAGGGGACCCATTATGGGTACTGGCCTGCCCATCACGCACTTCTGTCTGTTTTCAGGATTCTTGGGTCTTTTGGGCATGACACAACTCTAATGAGGGAAGGAAAAAAATCCTCTGGATCACTGGCAGGTCAGTGTAAGGGTATAATTGCCTCATGTCCCTTGGGGTCGGGGTGGGAATATGGGTAACACCAAAGCTCATCTTAAGGTCCCATAGTAGCCTCATCCCAGAGAATGTGCATTCTTAACACACTGTTAACTGGTCACAAGAAAACTTGTGTTTTCAAGCCCAAATGTTGTTGACAGATAACAAGTTAACCTGTGTTTGCACTTGCATTAGCTCTTGCCATAAAACTGCCGGTCAACAAGTTCCTAGGTGATGCTGTTGCTGTTGGTCACAGGACTCTTATTTTGAGAACTAGCGGGCCTTTGTCCTACAAAGGAATATAGATTTGAAAATCTCTTCAGATTTAAAAATCCCATCTCTTTTGAGGTGCTGAACAAAAATGAATTTGGTTTAATTAACTAATCAATATTTAACATGCAGAATCTATCATAAATACTTACATAACTGTGTTGTCATCCACTAAGATATCACAACCATGAGCAGGACACGAAATAGTCTGAAAAAGATTCAAATTTAAACTGTCTTCATTCAACAAATATTTACTGAATGCTTACCATTGCCAGGCACTTTGCTAAGTTCTGAAGATACATTAATATTTATAGGATCTTAATTGTCCTCTTTCTTTTAAAGGAAATGTATGTGCATGAATGTGTTTTGTTACCATACATAAGGTAACTAAAATTGCTGACCTGAACTGGTTTTTCAATATAAAACTTGAAAAGCAAAAGCAAGAGATCTAACAAAATTGCCCAACAAGTTTAGCCTGATAAACACAAATGTTAATGCCACTAAGAAAACATTGTCCAAACTGGATTCTTGAACTGGAACATCACATTATAAATAGGAAAAAGACCTCAATTTTCTTTTAGTTTTAACCTAGAAAAACGTTCCCACACAATTCAAAATGCAGAATGCTTCATCTGCTTACATTTGTAGAAGAGTCTAAACAGTGTAGGAAATGTAACAAAAACTAAAATTTTTAAAATGGCATTCTTACCTGTCCCATGCCTTCCTCCATTATCTTGGTAGTTAAATATTCGCTCCAACACTGCATGCAAAACTTATGTCCACATTCAAGGCCAGTGAAATACTGCAACAAAAATAATACATGGGCTTTTAAAAGATACCAGAAAAATCTGTATTACATAGCGGCTTAAAATAGGGCTATATTAGGTCACATTTCTCATAGTGATTAAAATGTGCAACTTGACAAGACTTTGACTCCTAAAATGGAGTCCTAAAATGAACTTCTAGATGGTGAATCTAGGCAAGCAACTATGCTGAACACAAAACAACAAGAAATGTGTCTATAGTACACATTTATAAATTAAAATTTTTAGGAAAGACAGCTAAGTTTGTATTAAATATAAGAATATGTCATACATCAAATAGCATACGAAAAGATGCTCAATATCCTTAGCTACCGGCAAAATGTAAAGCTAAACCACAATAATGGGGGGACCACTTCATACCTACTAGAACGGCTATAATAAAGGAGACAGATAATAACAAGTGTTAACAAGCACATGGAGAAACTGAAACCCTCATACACTACAGTGGGAATATAAAATGGTACAGGAAGCCTGGACTGGTGGCATAGTAGACAGGTGCCAGCCTGCAAACCCAAAGGTCAATGGTTCGATTCCCCAGCCAGGGCACATAACCAGGTTGCAAGCCAGGTCTCTAGCCAGGTCCGCAGCTGGGAAGCAGATGAAAGGCAACCATACATTGATGTCTCTCTCCCTTCCCCTCTCTAAAAATGATTAATAAAATCTTTAAAAAAATGGTGCAGGAACTTTGGAAATCACTTGAGCAGTTTCTCAAACTGAACAGTTACCATATGACAAGCAACTCCACTCCTAAATACATAACCAAAAGAAATGACATGTCCACATAAAAACCTATACACAAATGTTCATAGCAACATTATCTATAATAGCCCTAAAGTGGAAACAGCCTGAATGTCCATCAGCTGACAAGGAGATAAACAAAATGTGGAATATCCATACAATGAAATATTATTAAGTGATAAGAAGAAATAAAGTATTGATGCATACTATACAGTATAACATAAATAAAACTTGAAAACATTATGGTAAGTGAAAGAAGCAAATCACAAGATACAATATATGGTTTGATTACATACATATGAAAGGTCCAGAATGGACAAATTCACAGGGGGAAAAAAAAAAAAAAGATTAGTAGTTGCCTAGAGCTGGGAGGGTAGGGACAAATGCAAAATGTCTGTCAGAGAAAACACGGTTTTTTTTTGGGTGTTATGAAAATGTTCTAGAATTGACTGTGGCAATAACTGAACAACAGTGACTATATACTTCAAACAGGTTAATTGTATGATGTTAATTATTTCAATAAAGCTGTTATAAAAAGAAAAATGCTGCCCTGCCCAGTGTGGCTCAGTTAGTTGGGGCATTATTCCCTACACCAAAAGACTGCAGATTTGATCCCAGGCCAGGAGCCTATAGGAAGGAGGTAACCAGTCAATGTTTCTCTCACTCTGTGGACTCTCCCCTGCCCCCTTCCTCTCTCACTAAAGCAATGGAGAAAATGTCCTCAGGTGGGGAAATAAATACATAAATGCTCCACAAACATAGAACTTAATGTAGCTGCATGGAATATAGTTAACTTAGAAAATAAAAGATTACAGAAACCAAAAGATTTATTCAAATAGCTAATATTTTGGTCTAATATTATATGATTTTAAATATTATTTGAAGGATGGCTAAGAAAGCATATTAAATTCTGTAATAGGATATGAAACAAACACTTAAATATTAGAGTCTAAAGGACTGTATTTTAAGTCCCATATAGTTTAAGAATATTTTATAATATTTACTACTAAATTATTTTTATATGAATAGGTTATATAGGTTCATGGTTAAAAACAATTATTTGAGTATGAATTTATTTTGAAGAGTAAGTCACCCTCATCTCCATCCTTGTCCTCTCCTTCTCTACCCGGAAGTAATCGTATTTCCAATATTTTACATATTCTTCCAGAGATGTTCTAATGTACACAAGTGCACACAGTAAGAATACCACACTCTATTCTTCATCTTAGTCTTTTAAAAAATTATTATATAATAAATTTAATGGAAATTTATGTTTTTTGCTTACTATGCTACAATTTATCAATGTAGCATACATCTTTGTATGCTACATGCCTATTTCTTTGTGTCCATATGACTCTATCTTAGGACAAATTTGTACAAATAAAGTAACAGTTATACACTTCTAATTTGCTAGATTGTTATCAGGTTTCATTCAAAGAGGTAGCAATTGATAATGTTTAAGACAACCTAGTTTCTCACACCCATTTAACATAGCGTACTATCTAACTCCTTAATCTTTGCCAATGGAAGATGAAAATAAATCAACTTTATTAGTTTTGATACTTTAATTATGTGTAAGTTTAAACAGAGAAGAGATTCAAGCTTATTTTTTTTCTGTGCACTCTCTTTACTATTTTGCCCATTTTTCTATGAGGTTGTTTTTAATGAGTTAGTGGGAATTTTTACTTAAGAAAATTGGCCATTTAGGTACCGGAGCCGCAGCTGCCAAGTTGGATTCGTCGCTGCGCACCGCCTACGCCAGCCCACCCACCATGCACACCCGATTCCTTCTGGTTCTAAACCCAATATGGCAACTCTCAAGGACCAGCTGATTGTGAATCTTCTTAAAGAAGAACAAACCCCCCAGAGTAATATTACAGTCATTGGGACTGGTGCTGTTGGCATGGCCTGTGCCATCAGTATCCTAATGAAGGACTTGGCAGATGAACTTGCTCTTGTTGATGCTATGGAAGACAAATTAAAGGAAGAGATAATGGATCTCCAACATGGCAGCGTTTCTCTTAAAACACCAAAAGTTGTCTCTACGGAAGCCTATTATGTGACCGCAAACTCCAAGCTGGTTGTCATCACAGCTGGGGCACGTCAACAAGAGGGAGAAAGCCATCTTAATTTGCTCCAGCATAATGTAAACATCTTTAAATTTATCACTCCTAATGTTGTATAGTCCCAACTGCAAGTTGCTTATTGTTTCCAATCCAGTGGATATCCTGACCTACGTGGCTTGGAAGATAAGGGCTTTCCCAAAAACCGTGTTATTGGAAGTGGTTGCAATCTGGATTCAGCCCGGTTTCGTTACCTAATGGGGGAAAGGCTGGGAGTTCACCCATTAAGCTGTCATGGTGGGTCCTAGGGGAGCATGGAGACTCTAGTGTGCCTGTGGGGAGTAGAGTGAATGTGGCTGGTGTCTCCCTAAAGAATCTGCACCCTGATTTAGGCACTGATGCAGATAAGGAACAGTGGAAAGAAGTTCACAAACAGGTGGTTGACAGTGCTTACGAGGGGATCACACTGAAAGGCTACACATCCTGGGCCATTGGACTATCTGTGGCAGATTTAGCAGAAAGTATCATGAAGAATCTTAGGCGGGTGCATCTGATTTCTACCATGATCAAGGGTCTCTATGAAATAAAAGAAGACGTCTTCCTTAGTGTCCCTTGCATCTTGGGGCAGTATGGAATCTCAGACGTGGTGAAGGTGGCTCTGACACCTGAGGAAGAGGCCCGTTTGAAGAAGAGTGTGCATACACTTTAGGGGATCCTGAAAGAGCTACAGTTTTAAAGTTGTCTAATGTACCATGTCACTGTCTAGGCTACAACAGGATTTTAGTTGGAGATTGTGCATATTGTCCCCCATATCTGATCTTGTGGCTAAAAACACATCAATTTCCTAAATATAGGAATAGTAATGGTTCACAAAACCCTGCATCTGAATCCTGGTGCTGGATGGTACTTATCTTGTGTGGTCCTAAACTGGTTAGTGTAAAATAGTTTCCCCTCCTCAAAGGCACCACTGCCAATGTTACTCACACTACAGTTACCCTTCAGACTAGATGTGTGTTCACTGTGTTCTATAGCGGGTGGTTCCTTTACCCAACGTGCCTAGTCCAACTTTTTTTTCTCCAGTCAAATCACATCGTGGGATCCAATGTATAAATCCAGTATTGTATGTATTGTGCGTTAACTGTTCTTAAGGAACTTGTTTTGTCTACTACATGAACCAGTTAAGTACACACTGCCATATAATGTAAAAAGAAAAGTCTACATATAAATAATGCAGCCATTTATCCAAATGTCAAACCAACTAAAACGCCAAATAAACCTTCAAAAAGAAAAAGAAAATAAAGAAAGAAAGAAGGAAAATTGGTCATTTATAAGCATGGAAAAGTTATTTTCTTCCCATTTCAATTCTGAATGTTCATATTGTTACAGAATGTTCTTTATTTTGTAGCAAAATGTATTAAGTTTTAAAATTTATGGCTTTTAAATTAATTAAGTCTGATATAAGGAGTTAGGTAAAAATCTAAGTTTCCACCCCAGATGTCTATCAAACTATTCCAACACATTATTTACTGACTAATTTACAAGATATGAAATGCTTTCTCTATAATACAGTAAATTCTCTTAATATCTGACTCTATCCTGTTCCACTGCACTATCTATTCTTGAATTTGGTTAGGCTAATTCTCCCCCATCACCATCAGTCCATTCTTCCTTTCCAATATTTTATTACTATTCCATCTTTCTAAATATTCTGGCCATCCTTTTATTTCCTTTAGCATTTAGTTTTCTTCAGAGTTTTCATACTTCTTGCCATGTTTATTTCTGGCTCTTTTATTCTTCCTGTGGCTCTAAGTGATTTTTTATTCCATTCTATTTTCTAATTAGCTGTTATTTGAATATGCTTATGAAGTTTCTGATATTGCTTATATTAAATGTAAACAGAATACAAAATTCTGTATTATATAGCACATCAACTACATTAAAAAAAAAAAAAAAGTCTTGAAGTAACTATAGAAGAAAAGGTACCCAAGTCCTGAGACTGGTTTTACAGACCGAATGAAATGGAAAATATTGATCAAGTTTAAAATACAGTGCTATTAAGACTGACAACGATTCTAACTCATTCACAAAACAAGTGAAGGTAGTTCTTTCCACCATTTGTTTTGTGCCACAATGTCCTGGTTGATGCTTTCAAGAGGATAGACAATGCCACAAAAAAAGAAGAAAGAGAGAGAGAGAGAGAGAGAGGGAGGGAGGGAGGGAGGGAGGGGGAGAGAGAGAGAGCGAGAAGAAAGGAAAGAAAGGAAAAGAGAATGAAAGAAAGGAAAGGAAACACACACCAGGATTTTTGTTAGATTGTGTTCCCAAGTCATCTTCTGGTTTCTAACTGTTATGATGAAGCAAGGTTACATTGGTGAATCTGAAATCACTGATGATCACAGAGCTGGGAATTGTTGTGAAACTCACAGGCAAGCTAAACAAGTGTGTAGTAATCAGCCCCTGATTTGATGTGCAACTCAAAGATCTAGAAAAGTGGCAGAACAAACTGTTCCCATTTAGTCAGTTTGGTTTCATTGTACTAAGAACCTCAGCACACATCATGAACCCTAAAAGAAGCAAAAGAAAAGCACTCAAGAAAGGAAATTCTGGGATTCTTTTTCTAGAGATGTAATGCATACATGCAAAATAAAATACCTCAATGGATAAAAAAGTGACATTTATTTGAAGAATATTTGATTTTCAAGACTAAGGAAAAAGGGCATTCTGTAAAGGACAAAATACAGTAGACTAATATATTAACAATTTTAAATTGTTTTATTCATAATTTTAAAACATATACATTCTCATGTGCTTTCTTCTTTTTTCCAAATAAGAATCCTTAAGACTCAGAGATTAAAGGTCATGATATTTACTAAGTGATGACTACAAGCAACATCTCTACCTTTGGGGCTTCATACCAGGGCCCAAGTAAGATCAAACAATAAAAAGAAAGGTTTTTTGTTCTTTAAAGATGTCTTTTCAATAACTTTTCTAATTAAATAGATTAAGACTAAGTAAGATAAAGAAAAATAAATCACATGCACACATCTAAAGATAAAACAAAAGCTAATCTGTGTATAAAGACATTTTTACTCATTATGTTCAATAGTTGTGTCATCATCATGAGTATATTTGGGTATATTCCTGTCTGGCTCATTTGCCTTCCCCCTCTTCTTTGATACACTTGTCCCTCACTAACTTATGCTTGCTAACTTGGTTCACCAAGCCTTTGTCTGACTCAGGGGATCAGGTCATTTTTTTCATCAACTTATCCGTTTATTTCATAAATAAATATATCCAATAATACAGTAAAAATATATGAAATACTGCCTACAACAAAATTTAATGTTACTGAAGAAAAAGAACTTAAGAATCAATACACACTCTTCAAGGTTTCATTTATCTCTGTCATATCATATATGGCAACTAATATCAAACAGTATTATGAACATTAAGAATGATCGTTCCTCCATCAGAAGTTGCCCATATAATCTCTAAAGTTGAAGCCATTATGTTTATAAACACAGAGGAAATAATCAGAATATCAGTTCCCTCACCTGTGAACTGGAATGAATTAAAAGAAAAGCAGGGTTGGACTTAGATCGCATTTTCAGTGTAGTCAAAAGAAAAAGAACCAGACAGTGCTAAGGTGGGGGACCAAGGGTAGATTTCCTCACAATCTTCAACTTTGCCTTCATCTCTTTTAACAAATTTTATTCTTAGAAAATACAATTTTTTTAATTTATAAAAATGAGATTATAGTCTAAACTATCTACTGAATGTATTTTCTAGGAGAATGAGGGGTTAAGTAGAGCTAGATATTGCTGAATTGATTTATTATAAAGTTGTCACAGGAAGTGGCAGAGTTGGGAGTAGGCAGAGAGAATCAATCAACTTCAAAGGTGCTTCATTGTCTCAGGCAATTGTTTTGACCACCCAAGATAAATTAACGCCAAAGTGTTATATAAGTCAACCTATCAGAAGCATTTAGTTAAAAATACCTGTTTTCATGTGGCACTATACAAAGTTAAAAGTGGCTTTCTAGATGGATAAAGGTATTGAAGACATACATTAATAAAATGCAAGTTATCAGCATTTGACAAGAGCGGTGGAAACAGAAACATTAAGAGCTATACAAGTAAAGAAATCACCCATCCAATTAATAAAGCTTCACTGAAGAATCTCAGGTGATATTTTGTTCCAAAATTGAAGAGGTTAAAAGTATCCTATATTCTTAAAAAACTATGAGAAAAGAAGTCCTAGTTTTATTATGATTATATTTTCATAATGCCAGCAGTTTCCATAACCCTTCCTTCAACTTACTTTCCAATCCATGTTGCAGTTTGCCTTTTTGTCCTGCCATTTACACAGCCAAACTTTCTTCAAAAGAGCAATCTGTTTGTATTTACTGCCTCCACTTCCTTTTCCACCTTCAGGTCAACAGCCCTTCCGCCAATGCAGCATGGTTTTACATCTTACCACATTACTAAAAATAACTTTCCAAAATCATTGATAAGCTTCATGTTAATTCCAAATTAACTTTTCAATTATTTTCACTGAAGCGTTTGGTACTGTTGACTATTCTTGGAAGATATCCTCTTCTTTGGCTTCTGTATTGCTGCCTTTTCCTAACTACCAACAGTGATGAGCATTAACTGCCTGCCTAACTACCACACCTGGAGACCTTAGTTCAAATGTCAATCCCTGTTTGAAGTCTTCTCTGATCCAGAAAGAGGTTAGGGGGTCTTTCCAATTTGTTTCTACAATATCATGCCTTATCAAAGCACTTACCATTCTTTCTAATAAGGCATTTCACTTATCTGCCCACCTAACCCCTGTATCACCTGAGGTAGTCATTATACCTGTATTCTCCATTGTGTTTTTAATATTTAGACCTATTGTTTTGAATGGATGAACAAACAAACGATGAATGAATGAATGAACGGTGGGTTCTCTGTCAAGTGCAAGGACAATTTACAAAAATCTCATGATTTTCAGTTCTAACTGGCTAAGAGTGTTATTATCAAAGGCATCGAGAAAGTTTCAAGGGATATTTGTAAGCAGGTAGCTTCAGTCCTCAAATTCTATTTAAGATTTACACTAAGGAGGATCTGGCTACAGTAAGACCAAAAGGAGAAATGCCAAGGAGTAAGGAAACTTGGTATAATCTGGGGCAAATTACCTCAGACATTTTTAAACTGTAAATAGTTCATAAATGCCAAATGGCAAACAGAATCTGTTAAAGGAGGATAATAAAATGGTCAAAACATGAATTTAATGTATTTTTAATAGCAGTGCTGTTTCTTTAATACTTAAGGTAGGGTGATGATTTAAGGAGAGGGAGTACAGGTTGAAAGATTTGAAAGAATTTCTTATTCAACCCTTTTGAAAGATAAAACAAACCCAACAAGATTAAATCATTTTCTACTTAAAGTCAAATACCTAGTGTTAGAGATATGACCAAAACTTGAATTTGGAAATTCAATTCAGTACTTTATCAACTAAATTATTTTAATACTTGTATTTTCTATTTTTCTAAGAACTCTCAATTTTCTTTTAAGACCTCTTTTCTAAACATTTGTATGTGTGAACAAATTAGTTCCCTGCAAATGAGCCTCTTTAGAGATACACATATAGAACTATATAGTAAATATTAGAGCCGCTTATTTATTAAAGCAGGGAATATAAACAGGACAGTTATTAGTGGAGAATTAAGTGATTTCTTAGATATCTTCAAACATCTTAAGAGGTAAATTCCAAATAACTAAACACATCTATGTCACAAGTATTATTATGGATCTTTATAAGTGCACATCTTTAATTGTGAAAGCTCCCTAGTGAAACAGTATTAGAGTTATTTTATAAGTGGGGTGTGTGTGTGTGTGTGTGTGTGTGTATTTTACTGACTGTTTTTAGAAAGGGAAGAAGAGAGGGAGAAGGAAAGGGAGAGGGACAGATAAATATCAATTTTCTGTTCCACTTAATTTATGCTATTCATTGGCTGATTCTTGTATGTGCTCTGACTAGGGACTGAACCTGCAACTTAGCTTATGGGGAAGACTTTGTCACCAACTGAGCTACCCAGCCAAGGCTGGATATATATTTTAAAAACTTAGTTTCAAATGTTTTAATTTGGATTAAAAAAAAATTCTCTTCACTGTCTATTACACAATTCTTTCATAATGATAAAATAATCTCAGAAGAGATTTAGATGTGTAATGACAACTTGGATAAAGCTACTTAAAAAACAGAGCTGGAAAAGGGGGCTAGAAAAGGGTCTTATTCTTTCTCTTTCTTTATCTTTATTTATTAATAGGTTACATTTTATACAATCCCAGACTCCCGTATCTTCTTTTGTTTAAGTCACGAAAGGTGATTTACCCTCTGAAATAGTCACTGCTAGCCTTAAACTACCAGATACTCACCGAGTTAGGGTAGTTCAAGTAGCAGATCTGACAAGGCATATCCTGTGCTGATGACCTTGTATTCATCTGGCGAGTTCGAGACTTTTTACTTGGATTAATTACATGACACTCAGCAAAGAGCTTCTCCAGGTTTCCATCAAAGTACCTGCATTATTTAAACAGAAAGGATGAGAGCCCAGCAATAGCACACTGTTAGAGCTCTCCAAAAACCTGATTTTCTATAGGGAAAACCAATGAACTAGATTAAAATAAACCAAAATTATAAACTTTTTTGTTCAGAGGAAATGAGCTGTGTGGTTACAAATTGTTGCAAATGGAGGTATGTAAGTCTGAAAAAAGATGTGAGATTTTTTGTTGTTATTTTGGTATTTCTTATTTTGCTTTTACCCTGGAAAATTAAGTTACTAATATTTTAACATTACTATGACTAAAACTTAAGCATGAATGTTGCACTGTCTCTCTAGTGATACCTTAGAAGAATGATGCTACTATATTGTAAGGTTAGTTAGGCTATCTTTTTTTTACAAATCGTTTATTAATAATTTTAGTTATACCAGTTTAAATATATTAGCAAGCAGCCCTGGCTGGTAGCACAGTGGATAAGGTGCCAGCCTGCAAACCCAAAGGTTGCAGGTTCGATTCCCCAGCCAGGGCACATAACCAGGTTGCAAACCAGGTCTCCAGTCAGGTCTGTGGCTGGAGGCAGGTGGAAAGCAACCATACATTGATGTCTCTCTCCCTCTCTGCCTCTCTCCCTTCCCCTCTTTCTAAAAATAATGAAATAAAATCTTAAAAAAAAAATAATAAAATAAATAAATAAATAAATAAATATATTAGCAAGCAAATCACCAAGCATACCTCCCCCAACAAATTTATTACTTATAAGACTTCCATTTTACAAAACAGACCTGCTTTCTAAAGATTTTAAAAATACTTTTAAATTTACTACAAGGGGGAGGATGGCATATTTCTTGGCATGTTTCTACATCAAATAGTCTAAATATCAGCTTTTCCTAAAACATGTATCTAAACATATAAAAGTAGTTCACTACTTAAGATATCAAGAAGGATGGTATGCCAAGTACTACCTACAGAGTTTCAAGTAAAATGCAAGTGGCTTGACAGAAGATAGTGGTAAATACTTAGTACAGTATGTCTCAATATGTCAACCGATATATAGTCCCTGTTCTCCTTGGCATTTTAGCATTCCAAAGGGAATACAATAGGTAAAAAAAAAAAAAAAAAAAAAGGGCCAACAACAACCTTTCAATCAGTGAATCAATATAACCAGTAAAACTGTTCATAGGAAAGCTGGTCATACTTTTTACCTTATAAAAACTAGGTATCAATAACTACAGTGTTCTTTACAAACAGAAGGTTCTAAAGTTTTTTAAAATCAATACTCAAGAGATTTCCAGTATTTTTAATAAAAATCTTGTTCAGGCTTTGTGTTCAAGCACTTAATGTATCTCCAAGAAAAAAAAAAATCATTCAAATGGGAACACTCTCCTAACACTAATACATTATCTTATAAATACATACTTTGACTACAGTACGTTGCAATAAAATGATCAAGTTATCAAATACAGATGTCAACATTATAAAAAGAAGAACTCATATAAAGTTTACGTTGTCCCTGATGATTCAGTTAATCAAAATATATGGAGCAGCCATGACTGGTATGGCTCAGTTAGTTGAGTGTCATCCTGGTAAAACCAAAGGTCGCCAGTTCCCAGTCAGGGCACATGTCTGGGCTGTGGTTCTGTCTCTGGGTGGGGAAAAGCAACCAAGTATTGTTTCTCACATATTTTTCTTCCTCTCTTTCTCCCTCCTTTCCCTTCCCTCTAAAAACAATCATACACACACACACACACACACACACACACACAAACACACATTATAGCAGAACATCAAATGTTTTCCTCCAAATTTTATCTGAGCAAGCCCAAGATACTAGGTTTTATTTACATAAAAAGCATATGATGCTAACACTAAATATAAATAAACACCTTTTAAAAATGCTCATGCCCAAGACAAAACAAACTTCTATCATCCCAAAATTGACTGAACAAAATCAGTGACTCCGAATACTTTGGTAAAAATTCTAGACAGCAGCTCTGGCTGGTGGCACAGTAGATAAGGCACCGACCTGTGAACCCAGAGGTTGCTGGTTCAATTCCTAGCCAGAGCACATAACCAGGTCTTCAGCCAGGTCCGTAGTTGGAAGCAGGTGAAGGGCAACTGTACATTGATGTCTCTTTCCCTCTCTGCCTCTCTACCTCCCCCTCTCTCTCTAAAAATAATTTTTTAAAAAAATTCTTAAAAAAAAATTCTAGGCACAAGACAGACATGTGCCCAGAATTTCATAAAAATAATGCCAGGTTTATAATTTTCTTTTTTCACTTAATAGTACTATATTAACTAGTAGTTTTATCAATGAACACTGGTCTAGATTGTTTTTTCATTTTGTGTATTATCCCATAGTAATAGACTACGTACTTTAATTTACTTAACTATACACTAAATGACATTCAGCTGTTTCACATATAAATAATCTAAGATTAAAATCTTGGCCCATCCGATTAGGAAAGACATATCTAGACTTGACTTTCATTTCTTTGTGAGGCTGAACATATTTTTTGTGAAGATCTTATTATATGAGTTCAGTATATAAACAGGAAGAGTTACCCTTTGTCTCATGGATTTGCTTTCATCTCTCCATCCCCCAGTTTCTTGTCTTTTGATCTTTTTAAAATGTATTTAATTGCGACTTATAATTTTTATGTAGACAAATTACCTTGTAACCGGTTGTGATTTCTGGATTTTATATCAAGCTTTAAACAATTTCTATACCCAAAGATTATGAAATTTCATCCATGATTAAGGCCTTTTCTTTAAACGGTTTCTATCAACACTGATTCATATGGAAATTTTTTTGTTGTACTAAGAACTATAAAGCAAGGATTATATTTCATTTTAATCTAAATGGATAACCACTTTTCTAAAAGGTGTTTCTTCTATTTTTACATCTCAGCTTAAACCTCACTTCCTCAAGTAAGTCTTTGACAGTTCCTCCCAAATCCCTAACCCCTCAATTAGGTAAGGTTCCCTAGTGTTACATTTTCTTGGTACTTTGTACTTCTGCCAACACCACATTACTAACTCTGTAATCACTATTTATTCTGTTTTC
Organism: Noctilio leporinus; assembly: GCA_004026585.1. Lineage (NCBI taxonomy): Eukaryota > Metazoa > Chordata > Mammalia > Chiroptera > Noctilionidae > Noctilio > Noctilio leporinus. Next base: position 111,502 of record PVIW01003243.1, on the reverse strand, counting down.
TCTGCTAGAATGTAAACCTCATGAAAGCTATTTTATTACTGTTGTAGCCCTAGTGTCTAGAAGAATATCATAAACATTTGATTTCTTTTTTTTAAATTTTATTGTTGTTGTATTACATCCATTCTCTTTTTGCTCCCCTCTGTCCCCCTTGATTTATTTAAAATAAGAGTAACTTCTTAAAGATAAAAGACGATCATAAATCTGAATTCCTTTGCTGTAGGCATATTTCTTAAAGATAGTACATATTGGAGGGTACAGCTTTCAATTCACTCTAGGAGCTACCAAAGGCTTTCAAATACTGCCCCCATAAACAGAATGGGGAATTTAAAATCCACTCAGATTGCTGGACATAGTAGGCTTACAACTCCCTTATTTCTTAGGTTAAGCCTCATTTTATAAGAAAAACAATGATTAAAATTATGTTTTTGTTTTGCTTTTATTTTTATTACATGATTTGTCCATCAATGACTCTGAAAATAGTTATATGGAAGATAATGAAATCTAATATATTTTTATTACATATAACAAAATCAATGGTTAATCCTATTTTGTTGCTGCTGTTTGAGAAATCTTTTATTATAAAACACAAGCTATTCAGGTGAGACATCAGTAAACCTATTTCTTGATATCAACTTTAAATAATACATTGGTTATCCTTATATTAAATGACACTACACTTAACCCCCAAGTTTTGAATGAAACTTCTTGGACCTTTTCCCAGTTAATTATAATTTAATATAATTTTTTCAATAATTTATTTTTTCCATCATGTAGCTTTCTTTTCAACAATGATAACACTTTGTTTCGTAACTTGATTATCCTAAAATCAAGCATTTAAATGTATACTAACTTTGGCCTCAATCCCCCATGTCTTCTCATTAATATTCTCTGTATTGACAACATCCTTTTCTTCTGCTACCTGCTTTTATTGAAATCTGTGGTCAAAATCATTCTTGAAGTTTTTAGTAGTTCCATAGGGTTTATCTTAGCATTAAACTTTCTCTTTTGAAATGTCATTCAGATCTTAACTACTGCAAAATCCTTTCATTATTAAGACTGTATCCTGCTTAACTTGTACTCAACCCATTCTTTGTTAATTTGTCCTGTGTCTTACCAACTGCTAATTCTTTGTTCTTTTCCTGCCTTACATGTCTCAGTATCTGCTCTATTTCTTGTTCTTGCCAATGTGGTTTAGGTTCTGTAAGATTATTACTTCAATCTTTTTAAAAAGTTCTACAAGAGCCCTGGCTGGTGGCTCAGTGGATATGCACTGGCCTGTGAACCCAAAGGTCACTGGTTGGAGTCCCAGTCAGGGCACATACCAGATTACAAACTAGGTCTCCAGCCAGGTCCCCAGCTGGAGGCAGGTGAAAGGCAACCAACTAAACGTTGATGTTTCTTTCTCTCCCTTTCTTTCTCCCTCCCTGCACCCTTCTCTCTAAAAATAACGAATAAAATATTTAAAAAAAATTAAATTTAAATGAAAAAAAAAAAAAAAACCCTCTTGTTTATCAGTTCATTTTTAATCCTTCATCTCTTGTCTGTTTAATTTTCTTAAGAGAACAAAAAAGCACCCCTCCCCTCAATTATGATAGTTTTACCAAGGACTACTAGATTGAAGGACATGAGTGGATGCTTAACTTCTCATACACTGTTTACCTCATCACTATTTGAAAGTTCCTTCAGTTGGCTGATTCTTATGTATACCCTTGCTTGTGATAAACAGGTCAAATTGAAGAGAGGGTGGATTGACTCAGTGGAAGCCTTGCAGTGCAAGTACCTTGTTTAAAGAGCTAACACATTCTACCTGTTTCACATACACAGCTGCAAAGCATATCCTGGGACAATGCTTCCCTTATTTCCTGCAACTTTTGCCCACCCTTTTGAGAAAACAAGTTTGATGAAAATAAAACCAGAATGTCACTGTAGTTTTTCCTTCAATCTAGCCAATAGTCAGTGGGGGAAGGGCACAATTAAGAGTTTCCTCATCCCAGCTCTCAGATGCTCTCAGAGATCTACATCTCACAGCTGAGATTATAAATCCTTTTCTATCTCTGAGATTCTTTGTGTTCAGTTAGTATGTTTACAGAAATACAATCAAGCAAAATAGCACCTGATCAGCCAACTTTCAAGACTGACTAGAGCTTAAGTTTTCTTTCTTCTTCTTCTTTTTTTTTTTTTTTGGTACACACACACACACACACACACCCCATCCCATACAACCCCACCCTTCCCCACCCCAAAAAATATAAATTAAATTTCAAGTCAGGAACAATTACAGCCTAGAAACTATGTCTGTTTGGAGGGAGGGGAGACTGGTTGAAATATAGTGCAGCACTAGCTAGTGTTTCATTTAAAAAAATTTTTAATGGCTGTAGAATCATTGTTGCATGGAAATCAATATTTAATTTTCCCTTAGGAATTATTTTTTTAGAGAGGGAAGAGAGGGAGAAAAAGAGGGAGCATCAATTTCACACCAGCTGGGGATCAAGCCCAACAATAGGCATGTGCCCTGACTGCCACTGGAGCAATGATCTTTTGCTTTGTGGTAGGATGCCCAACTAACTTAGCCACACAGGTCAGGGTAGGACTTCATCTTAAAATTCAAGAGGGCTTCATACTTCATAAAAAAGACCGCTGCTTAAGTACTTATTTTCAAAGCAGACTCAGAAAAGTTAAAATGTTAAGCTAATTTAAAGTTATATTTTTCTATTGGGTATTCTTAGGTATCAGAGTTCAATCCTCCTTATAGGTAGGTCTTTAATGCTCCCATCACAGATTTATAACAAGTCAATAGTCTATTGCTCTGAGAATGAGGGGGAGCAAAAAATACACATATAAGAAAAGTTTTAAGGATAATTATATTATACATAGGTAGGTAGATATATGTAGATATAGATAACTGCATGTATGAACATGCAAATATACATACTTTTACTTCTAAATGACCAAATATTCATTCCAACATTCTCATGTGGCATTTTATGGGTACCAGATTTCAATTTCAAAAAAACTACAAAACAGTCACAATTATTCTATACCTTAATTAACACTGTGATTACACACTAAGGTCTATGACATCAACTCTTCTTCTAGGAATGGACATTTCAACTATTCTTCATCCTTATTAATCTGTTTCTAATGAAGCCCCCCTCCCCCACTTTTAGAAAGGTATATTTAAGCAAAAATGTCAGAGGAGCAAAGGAACAGACTAAGTGATTTAAATCATATGAATAAATAAGAACTGCCATTATATTGATAAGAACAGAATTAACAGATATGGTATATAAAAATGAGAGTCTTAAAATAGCACAAAATAGACAAGGGGAAGACACACTAGGAGAGGAGGCTTTCCTCAGTCTTTGCATGTAGGACATTAGTTTCACAGCTTAATCCTCATTTTAGAGAAAGAAGCTGGTTGATATAGTATAGATGGCACTTTAAGCAAGTTATTAAGAAATAGTAAGCAGTTCTTTCTGTTATGGGGAAAGACTGAAAACCAGGGTTTAAGTACTATTTTTCATTTATAATCCTCATAAAACTGTTAGACTAAAAATAACTATAAATGCATTACTTAGATGAAAAAAATTTTAAAGGGCTCCTAAAGTAGAATATCAATTTTCATACAAATTAAAAGATTCACTAGCCCTGGCTGGTGGTTCAGTGGATAAGGTGCCAGCCTGCAAACCCAAAGGTCACTGGTTCGAATCCCAGCCAGGGCAGAGAACCAGGTCTCCAGCCAGGTCTGCAGCTGGAGGCAGGTGAAAGGCAACCATACAATGGCGTTTCTCTCCCTTTCTTCCTCACTCCCTGCCCTTCTTTCTGAAAATAATGAATAAAATTAAAAAAAAAAAAAAAAAAAAAAAGGATTCACTGAATCCTTTGTGGTTTGTAAAGGTATTCTTTCAACAGAACTAAAATTCTTATGTAAGACGACTGGCATACATATAAACTCGACAGAATTTCACAGAACTAAAAATAAGGACTTAAGAGGAGAAAATCTTTTTTCTAAGAAAGACTTTTGGCCTCCATTGGGGAAAGAAAACTAATGAGGACTACTTATACAAGTCTATAAAAACCTGCTTTTAAAAGTTTTGGGTTTTTCTCAAAATGGATCAAAGGCTTCATGAACAGGTGAATGAGTTAACTCGTGTTTGCACTTGCATTTGGTTTTGTATAAAACTACTGGTCAACAATTTGTTAAGTATAAAACTCAAAACCATAAATCTCCTAGAAAGAAAACATATGCAGTAAAATTTCTGACATTTCTCTTCATATTTTTCTGTCAACAAAAACCAAAGAACAAACAAATTAACAGGGCCACATTAAACTAAAAATATTTTGTATAATAAAAGAAACCATCAACAAAACAAAAAAGGCAACCCACTGAATGGGAGATGATGACATGCGCCAATGATATATCTAATATGGGTTAATATCCAAAATTTATTGAAGTCATACAACAGACCCCCCCCCGAAACAATCCAATTTTAAAAATGGGCAGAGGACACATCTTCAAAAATGACATACAGATAGCCAACAAACAGATGAAAAGTTGCTCAAAGTTACTAATCACCAGAGAAATGCAAATTAAAACCACAATGAGATATCATCCCACATCAATGAGAATGGCTATTACCAATAAATCCACAAACAAGTGTCAGAGAGGATGAGGAGAAAAGGAAAACCTCATGCACTATTGGTATAGGAATGCAGAACGATGCAGCCACTATGAAAAACAGTATGGAGAGCCTCAAAAAATTAAAAATGGAACTGCCTTCTGATCCAGTGTTTCCACTTCTGGGTATACAATATAGCTGAAGAAATGTAAAGCACTAATTTAAAAGAATATAAGCACCTCTATGTTCAGCACAACTTGATTTACAATAGCCAAGGAATGAAAGCAACCCATGTGCCCATCAATGGATAAATAAGTAAAAAGGCTGGGCTGCATATACAGAAATGGAATATTACTTGGCCGTAATAATAGTAAAATCCTACCACTTGCACCAGCATGGATGAACCTAGATGGTATTATGCTAAGTAAAATAAGTCAGAGAAAGACAAATACCATACAATTTCACCTATATGTAGAATCTAAAGAACAATCTAAACAAACAAAACAGCAGTAAACTAATATAGAAAACAAGACTGTTGTCAGAGCTAAGGGGGGGTTAGGGTACTGGGTTAAAGGGTAAAGGGATTGAGAAATACAGATTGCTAATTATGAAACAGTCAAATGCTAGGTACAGTATAGGGAATATAGTGAATAATACTGTAATAACTACGTATGATGTCAGGTGGGTACTTGAAATATTGAGGGGATAACTTTGTAAAGTATATGACGGTCTAACCACTATGCTGTACAGCTGGAACTAATACAAAATAATAGTAAATGTAAACTTTAATTGGAAAATAAAATAATAAATTACCCTTTACAAATGTAAAAATAGTGGAATATCAACAAGTTATTGTGGCTTATTATGGTTCAACCAAAAATAAATTAACAATGACCTTTTATCATTACTAAAAATGTTTTTTAATGCTAGTTTAAAAAATACATTTATATTTCAGTATTAATATATAGAGGTGATTTATAGTTAAGTAAACATACCGATCATTTTTGTACTTTATTTATTCTTTTAAGATTTTATTCATTATTTTTAGAGAGAAGGGTAGGGAGGAAGAAAGGGAGAGAAACATCAATGTATGGTTGCCTTTCACCTCCCTCCAGCTGGGAGGACCTGGCTGGAGACCTGACTTGTAACCTGGTTATATCTCCTGGCTGAGAAAGAACCGGCGACCCTTGGGTTCACAGGCTGGTGCCAATCCACTGAGCTACACCAGCCAGGGTTACCCATCATGTATTTTTAAGAAAATGTAGTCCCTGGCTGGTGTGGCTCAGTGGGCTGAGCACCAGCCTGAGAACAAAGTGTCGCTGGTTTGATCCCCAGTCAGGGCAACATGCCTGGATTGCAGACCAGGTCCCCAGTTGGGGAGCATGTAAGAGACAACCACACATTGATGTTTCTCTCCCTCTCTTTTCTTTTGCCCTTCCCCTTTCTCTAAAAATAAATAAATAAAATCTAAAAAAAAAAAGAAGAGGAGGAGGAGGAGGAGGAGGAGGAAGATGGAAAGAAGGATGGAAATGTAGAATAGCTCTGGCTGATATGGCTCAGTGGATTAAGTGCTAGGCCTACCAATCAAAGGGTTGCTGGTTCATTTCCAGTCAGGGCACAGGCCTGGGTTATGGGCCAGGTCCCCAGTTGGAGATGTGCAAGAGGCAACCACACACTGATGTTTCTCTCCCTTTCTTTCTCCCTCCCTTCCCCTCTCTCTGAAAATAAATTGTTTGAAAGGAAGATCTTTTCATTCTTTTGATAATGGCGTTTCAATATATGTAATGGACATCCTCAAGTTGTAATGTCTGAGTCTTAAAGTATGTTTAATTTAGCCATGCTAAAACTAAGAATAAGCAATCAAAATACAAGACAGTATATAATTAAGACCCATTTTGACATAGGTTCCTCACAGAGTAAGCAACTATATGTGGGAATTGTGCTCATTAGTGGCAATATTACTTGCTTTCAAGGAAAGAGGGGTATGGCTACTCGCAATATGATATGCTAAGCATGTAACAGGTGGGAGAATACTAGGGAAATAAAAGAAAATGCAACTAACTATAATAAGTCAAAATGACAATAGTAAATGTGATAAGGATTCAGAGAATAAAGAGATCTAGAGGGCATCACACAAGCAGAATATGTACAGAATTATCCATAATGTCTATGACCACAACCCCAGAGTGAAATATTATTGATGCTCTCTGAATCTATGCAAAAAAATACTGCTCTTGAGGAAATTGGGGGCTAAACAGCCATGGGTGTCCCAACAGAGTGTAAAGGAATATGTATAAGGCATACAAACTGGAGTAAAATTATAGAAGGATTTCAAGAGCCAGACAGAATAGCTTTGATATGGCAGGGGGAAACCACAAAGGTAGTACAAGTCTATAAAGTTAATTGACATGATCAAAGTTAAGTTTAGGAATGATGTGATACAAGAGACTAGAAAAATGGTAAAAAAAAAAAAACTCTGTCTTGGCAAAATGTTATGATTTCCTTGCAAGGTACCAGTTACTATTAATCCTACATGTTGAAAAAATAAGCTGATCCTTACTTTTTTTTTTTTTTTTTTTTTAAAGATTTTATTATTTCCTGAGAGAAGGGAAAGGAGAGAGGCAGAGGGACAGTGACATCAATGCATGGTTGCCCTTCACCTGCCCCCAGCCACGGACCTGGCCAGAGACCCAGCCTGCAACCTCGTCATGTGCCCTGACTGGGAAATCTAACCAGCGATCCCTGGGCTCGCAGGCCTGGCGCCCTATCCACTGTGCCACCAGCCAGGGCTGATCCTTACCTTTTTAGATTATTCCTTTTCTTAGGTCTGTGTGTATCCTAAAGTTATTTTTATTGTGAAATAATACCATCCTAGAAAAAGTTCATAAACATAAGCAAACAGCTTACAAATTATTAAGCAAATGTGTGTATAATCACAACCTAGGACAAGAAAACTTCTAGTGTATCTTCTCAGTAACAAGTTCCTCTTTTCCCAAGAAATAATCACCATCCTATTTTTATTTATAGTTTTATCACCTAAATATGCATTCTTAAGCAATTAACTTAGTTTTGCCTTATGATGAATTTCATGTTAAGAGAACCACATATTAGAAAATTTGGGGGGGGATCTTTCATTCAGTATGATGGTTTTTAAAGATTCATCCATGTAATCATTGACAGCTCTAGTTAACTTATTTTGTTGTTGAATAGTTATATGAATAAGCCATAATTATTTATAGATATTTTGGTAATTAGGAAGTTGGACTATTATGAATAATGCTGCTGTGAATAGGCTTGATAGATGACCATATTTCTTTCTATTGGGTAGAGATACCTGGGAGTAGAATTACTGATCAAAATATGCATGTAAATGCTGAAGGAAAAATTAAGAATTTTATATTCCTTTGTAAGATCATATAACAATTTATCTGCAGACTCCTTTGGATTTTCTATGTAAACAATTGATATCCTCAGAGAATATTTATTGATTAGCATCTCCCTTCTTAATGATTGTAATTTTTTTTCTTTTCTGGTATACTACTACCTATGATCATCTTCAGTATAATGCTGAAAATAAGTGAATATATTCATATCTTAAACTCCATTTAAAAGGGAAATCAACAGCATAAGTTGTTACATCACCTGTGTATGTTTTTTTAGATTTAGTAATTATAAAAATTCTCATTTGTGCCTAGTTTAATAATTCCTTCTTAAAATCATAAATGACCACTGATTTTTACTTACTTATTCTCCTGTGAATCTATAGAAATGTTTTTTCATTACTTTAAGTGACCAATAATGTTGAATTGTTTTAGGTTAAATGAATCTAGCATTCCTGGGATAAACCTGTGTTGGCCATGCTGAGTTATTATCCTTTTTATGTATTGCTAAATTCAACTTACTAATATTTTAGCATTTTTTTTGTTTGTATCTATGTAATTTTTCTTGGGATTTTGGTATCAAGGTTGTAATAAGCTTCATAAAGGTGGGGGATCCTCTTTCACTGTTTTCTAAAAGAATACTAAGATTAGAGACTATAAGGTTGGAGTTACTGTCCCATTAAACGTTGGCAGAAGTTTTGAGTAAGCCAAACTGGACTTAAAAGAGTTTTGTTTTTTTAATAGAACAATTTTACTTCATACATATAGCCCCATATACATTTTTCTATTTCTCTATCAATTTTGGTAAATTGCAAATTTCTAAGAATTTATCCCTTTCATTTGAAATTTCAAATTTTGACAGTCATCCACAGTAGCTTATGAATTTTTTAAAAAAATATCTGCAAGATTCAAAGTGACTTTTTTCTTTGTTCCTGATATTGTGCCTTCTTTCTAATCTCACCAGTTTGTCAATGTTATCAGTATAAAATATATTTTGGCTTGCTGATGCTCCCCTGTATGCTTATTTTTTATTTTATTAAGTTCTTCTCCTTGTATTTTCTCTGCGTTTATTTTAAAGCTCTTTTTCTATCTTGACACATCTAGATCATTACTTGAGACTTTTTAGCTCATTGTTGACAGGCAATTTTATACAAAAGCTAATGCAAGCACAAACTCGTTATGGGTCAACAGTGTGTTAAAATGAATTCTTAGTTCACTACTTGCCATATATATTCATTTAGGGTTACACACTCCAACCTTAAGCACAACTTGTTCTGCATTCCACATGCCTCCCCCGGGCCAATAACATCCAAATAATTGCTTTAAAAATTCTGAGCATTTGAAACTTCAATTAACACTAATAGTACCAAGGCTACATACAACATAAAGCCATTTATATGATTAAAAGACAGCACTGTTTGTGAATACATTTTCAACGAAAACAGTAGTCTAGGTTTGAATTTTCCCTTAACTTACTGAAGTATCATAAAGCTATCACATCCACTGTTGCTGTTGAGAAGTCAACTGTTCTCTAGAAGAATGTAAGTATAACATATATTCTGTGTGTGTGTGTGTGTGTATATATATATATATATATATATATATATATATATATATATTCTATTACACATTTACTTTCACCCTTTGGAAGTAATCTCTTGTATCCTACTTGACTTTAAGGTTTACTCTGTATATTTTTTTCCAGTCGTTTTTATAGTTTTACTTTAACTTAAAATGTGGATTTGTATACCATATGTCATAAAAATTTAAAGTCATTAGCACTGAAATTTCATGATCTTATTAGAAAGTGAAATGGGAAATTTTTTACTTAAGTTATAATTTCAGTCTTGTTCTACTATGAGGTATCATTAATTGAAAGATGGAGGCAGATTTCAGACATGTCAAAATGTGAAAAACCAAAGCTTAGGGTCAACAAAATTGTATTTACTATAATGAATGGGAATTGTTTGGCTTCTTGAACCTGTGGCACTTTTGCCTTTTAGAAAATTATGAGCCATTATATTCTTTAAATATTGCCTCTGCCTCATTCTCTCCTCTAAGATTCAATGAAATCTTTGTATTGGGTCCTCTTTACTTTTTTTTTACTTTACTTTTACACAGCTTCTGCTGTGTATTTTCTAACTTTTCTAACTTTTAGCATATGCACTTAATTCTGAATGGTGTTTTGCTCTTCTTATATACACTAAGCCTCTCTTAGTTGTCCAATATGCTATAAAACTAATTCACTGATTTTGCTTATTGTGTTTATGGAAATTGTCCCCCCTCCCTAAACTGGAATGACAGCTCATACTTTCTAGTTTCCTTCTAATAGCATACCCATTTTAGACTAGGACTAATCATTTTATTACCTGGATTCCCAAGTTAGTATGTTGTAACTAGAAAACTAGTTTGAGTCCTTACTGTTCTTTCCCTAGAACAGATACACATTTACTCCTGTAAAGTGGCTGGATACATTAAAGTGTGCGAAGGTCTTAATTCAAGTTCAAGGGTTGAGGTTTTCTGGGCCATCAATGACATGAATACTACCTATCTCCAGTCTTTAGAAGAGCTAGCTGGTTTACCTAATACCCACTCTTGATAGTCCCAAAACTAACTTTTCTTCCCACTAATCAAAGGGCTTACCAAACACATAAACAAACAAACAAACAGCTTAAGTCTCTTCTGGATAAGCATATACTTCCAAGGCAAAGCAGAGTGGAAGCTTGACTCATTTATTTAGATTTTCAGATTCTCTTAGGCCTTAGTCCTCAAATTCCTATTTTACTAATTCTTTCACATCTTGATTTTTAAAAATGTTTCAATATTCCATCTCTTTAATGCATAGAATGGTCCAGATTATGAGAAGCTTCCCAGAGTCTCCTATACTTTCTGTCTTGGTTAAATCTCTACCTTGATATCTCTCCCCATCTATTTGGTTTTTATTTAGTTGTCACCATCCTATACCAAGGTAAAATTTTTTTTACCCTGGATTGGTAAAACAGTTTTTCAATTAATCTTCCTGCCTCCAATCAGCTCAGATTGTTACTGGATGTTTTCCCCACTGCAATAATGCTCTTAACATCACATTTCTCCATAACACAACCTTCAAGGGTTTTCCACCTAACAGGAACAAATTCGTTTGCTTAGAATTCCAGATCTCCCATAATGTGCTTTCTATTAAACATGTCCAATCATTTCCTCTCTAATCTTCATGTATTCTAGGCACTCTAAGTCTTGTTACCTTTCAATGTATGTTCCTTAAAAATCAACACATCATTTGTTTCTGAACCTGAAATGGCCAGTTTCCACATCCCCCTTCCCTTCTGAGTCCATTCAAATGCTGTCTTTATCAATAAATCCTTTCCCATCTAAGTCAGAAAAACCTTTAATATAATCTCTTAAAACTTTATCTTTAAGTATGATATACACTGTTGTTCATATCTCACTATCAAACCTCTGCTCAATGTCTTACACATAGCTGATATTTAAATACATCCTTGAGCCGCGGCTGGTGGCACAGTGAATAAGGTGCCAGCCTGCGAACCAAAAGGTCACTGGTTTGATTCCCCAGCCAAGGCACATAACCAGGTTGCAAGCCAGGTCTCCAGCCGGGTCTGTAGCTAGAGGTAGGTCAAAGGCAACCATACATTGATGTCTCTCTCCCTGATTGTTTCCCTTCTCCTCTCTCAAAAGAATAAAATCTTTAAAAACAAAACAACAACAACAACAACAAAATCCTTGAAATGTACAAAGTATTGAAATAGCAGGGAGACTTGAGACAACAGAATGAATAAAATAAAAACAGCTTCATATGAATTAACTAAGGGAGCATATTACTCCATGTTCAAACAGCTAAGAAGTAGTGAAGCAGGGATCCCATTTCTTAACCACTTCAGTAAAAGACATATTTGCCACTTTCCATACACTGCTCCCAATAATGCCTGAATTGTTTAAAGAGAAAAGAAAAACAACTATACTATTTAAGAATAGTGATGAATACCATCACAAAAGCTAAGTTCCTGCCAATCAAATTTCCTTTCACATCTTAGAAGTTAACCTGTAAAACAATATTTTACGACTAATGTGACAAGAAAAGCTCCATACCATCAAAACAACATACAAGTGCTAACTCTAGTACCTATTCACTAAATGGGTATTAATACTTCAGAATGAAAAATGAAAAGCTATTTGCAACATAGTCTGGGGAAGACTGAAATCAATCTTCACCAATCTTTGATTACACCAGTCTATAATTAAAAGGAGTGAGTTACTGGCCACCTATACTTTCCCTCACCTAACATACCAGTGAAGTCATTAACTCCTTACATATTACCAACTAAAATGAGTTTAAGAAATTTAAAAATAGGTCTATATAAAAAGAAATCTGTGTTTCAGGAGAGAAGATACAGACTTTTTACTTGTTCCCAACTTGAAGAACTCAATTTGGGGGGTTCTGTTTCTAACTGTAGTTAAACTGAAATCTATTTACATTCATATCATAATTTTAATAAAAGTTCTATTACAGAAAAAGGAAGTCTAGAAATGGCTGAACTTAATTAAAATATTTACTAAATACTATCTATATATCAGTTATATTCTAGGAAGGAAAGATGAGTAAGACAGTTCCTGTACTAAGAAATCACAGAAGTGATGAAATAGTAATAAATCAAATAGTACGTGTTAAGGTGCAAAAAGGAGAGAGTGACTAACTTTCCAAAGAAATAACAAAAGCCATGCTAGAAATAAGCTTAAATTCGGATTTGAAGGACAATTAGGAAAAAAACAAAAAAGAACCTTAATAAGGAAGGTATGACAGGCATGGGTCAAAAAGGTGCTCCCTACAATAACCACAGAAGCCCTGTTTCCAGAACAAAGGAAACATTTCCAAAGTTGAAGCAACACAAAAATGAATTTTGTGATCACCTTAAAAGTTTTCTACTACTGAAGTGTAATATGAGAACAGAAATAAAGATATAAAAATAAAAGATAAAATGTTAGAAAGGCAGGGACAAACAGACTTTTAAGAGTCTTATCATAAAAAAGAAAGAAAAGAAGGGACAACTCACCCTGATGGGAGGATTCACGCCTAGCATAAGCCCACCGGTGATCTAGTTTATGAAAAGCAAAGTACTTGAAAAAGGTTCAGTGAAGAATTCACTCTACTGAAGTGGTCAGTGGGCATCCAGTTTTCAGAGGCTGCAACAGCAGAAGTATTAGTCATGGTGTCATGTGCCCAATAGCAGCAGCAAGAGGTCTTCCACTAAAATAGTTTTGACACTGTAACTTTGACATTTTCCTGACTGCACAAGCTACAAGACTGATTTTCAACCTTTAACGTCTTTTTCACTAAAGCCCACAAAATTTGCTTACAACTAAAAATCCTAATTGCTATATCAGAAAAGGGAAGGGTTGAAGATAGACAAATAATAGAAAAAAACATCCCATACAAATCACGAGGGGATCAAAGATCAAATGGAAAGGTTGGCCTTTAAAAAGCAGCAGGCCAGATACACTCACTGCTGCAATTCTGATTCTCTGATTTGCCCTGTTTTGCTTAACCTGAAGGAGGATGGGGAATCTAATCTAGTAAGTAGAGAAAATTCTATTTATCTTCTTGTAACACAGAGGAGAAATTAATCTACAGAGTAAAAAAGCAGAAAGCTAGGTAAGAATGAAAATGGCAAAAGACTAGAAAGTTGCTATGAGAGAGATAAGAGAGGCCAGAAAGTTCAAATGGTCCCTTCTCCACCAGTCTCTCATCTCCCTACCTCCACAAAAATTGATTTTTAAAAATAATAAATCAATTACATTTAGGATCAGGATGACTTGGTATAAACTGTGGACTAGAAGTCCAGGGGCACATGAAAGGAATTATTAGCAGGAATTTATTTATCCCTCTAGTGCTCTCACTAGACCAGGAAGTCCTTCTACAGAGGAGGGACTACAGCTTACTAATGAAAAAAAATTCTTTCTCTGTCTCTATCTCATACACACATACATATGCAAGCCTGCCATATAAAAACTAAGAAAAAAGTAGAAAGGACAAAATTTAAAATACTTCACAAGGTGCCAGCCTGTGAACCCAAAGGTCACTGGTTCAATTCCCTAGCCAGGGCACATAACCAGGTTGCAAGCCAGGTCTCCAGGTGGGTCCGAGGCTGGAGGCAGGTGAAAGGCAACCATATATTGATGTCTCTCTTTCTTTCTCTCTCTGCCTCTCTCTCCCTCCCCTCTCTCTAAAAATAATCAATAAACTCTTAAAAAAATAAATAAAATACCTCACAACTATGAATAGGTAAGATTTACCTTTTAAGTATGCTAAAACAAATAGAAGTGATACATGATTATATTCTATATTTCCAAGTGGGAAGATTATTTTTCTTTGCATGCTATGTAATAAAAATTATTGGCCACATTGTCTACTTTTCTTTGTGATTCCTGGTATTCTAAGTATTTACAAGATTTGTGTACATTTTATTTTTATACATTCATTATCCTTCATTTCTATACTCAAGAATTAGGAGATGTACAGTGTTACTGAAACTGAAACTTATCCTCCTTTCTTTTTTTAATCCTCACCCAAGAACATATTTATTGATTTTGGGTGGTGAGGGGAGGAAAAACATCGATCAGTTGCCTCCTATACCCACGCCAACAGGGGATGGAACCTGCAACCTAGGTATGTACCCTGACTGGCACTGAACACACAATCTTTTGGTGCATGGGGACTATGCTCCAACCAACTGAGCCACCTGGCCAGGGCAAACCTCCTTTCATTCCATGTTTCTTTCCATTTTCCAAAAGTGTTAATGGGGGAGGAAGGAAGCAATGGAGAGGGGCTTGGGCATTGGTATTTTCCTGAAGTTCTCACTTTAATAGTTTATCAGTAGGTTCTCTTGGCTTCCCTAGATATATGATAACACTTCCCACATAAAATTTTTCCTCCTTTTTGGGCATGCTTCTACTGTTTCAACATTAATTATAATTTTGCTATAGATTATAGTTGATAAACTTTATTCATTTGAGAAGTTATCTTCTTGGTTTACTAAAAATTATTTCCAGTGCTTGCCTTGGCAGCACACATACTAAAATTGGAACAACAGAGAAGATTAGCATGGCCCCTACACAAGAATGACACGCAAATTTGTGAAGTGTTCCATATTTTTGGGGAATACAGGCTGGTGCAGCCACTGTGGAAAACAGTATGAAGTTTCCTTCAAAAACTAAAAAGGAAACTGCCTTTTGATCCAGCAATTCCACTACTTGGACTATACCCAAAGAATCCTGAAACACCAATTCATAAGAACCTATGTACACCTATGTTCATAGCAGCGCAATTTACAATAGCCAAGTGCTGGGAACAGCCTAAGTGCCCATTAGTGGATGAATGGATCAAAAAACTTTGGTACATTTACACAATGGAATACTACACAGCATAAAGAAGGAACTCCTACCCTTTGCAACAACATGGATGGAACTAGAAAGTATTATGCTTAGTGAAATAAGCCAGTCAGTGAAAGACAAATACCATATGATCTCACCCATTACAGGACAATAATAAATAAAACAAACAAGCAAAACAGAACCAGATACAGGAATACAAGGAACATACCCTCAGTGGGGAGAGGGGAGGGGGGAGGAGGAGGCAAAGAAGAACAGTTTGGTCAAGGAACTAGCATGGATGAACCATAGACATGGACAACAAGTGCGACTGACTTTGGGGGGTAGTGGGTGGGTGGGGAAGGTGACAGAGGGGAGGAAAAAAGGGATGGATGTAATAAAGCAGTAAAATTACATTTAAAAAATTGTTAGTTCTAAATCATTGATAAATGTAGATTATTAAATGTATTATTGACATTTACTACAATTACCTTTTGGTTTCTCTTCATTAACAGCTTAAAGTCATCAATACTCCAGACAGTGCCTCCCCATCCCCAAGGGTGACCTCTCCTCCCATGCCTAGGAGAATTCTACTTGGTTGTCAATTCAATTTCTTACTGGGTTGGGAATAAGTCCATTTAGTTTGTTCCATTCAATAAAAGACACATTTTTCATTTTCACCAATACCTTTGTTCATTTGGATATTTTGATTATGTTGGCTCTCTCCTGATGTTGGCTTCTAGTGGATACAGGCTAGCGGTGATGCTAAACAACTCCCAAGGCGTAAGACTGCCTGACAGCAAAGAATTACCTGACCAAACATCAACAGTACCAAGAAACTTCACAAACCACTTTTGATACATTCGATCAGTCATAGCACCTCTTCTCCACACACAGCACAAATCTTTTTTTGCATGTTGTTTTAACCTTTCTTGAGATAAGGAATAATACACTGAAAACGCTCCCTATCTTTTATCATCAATACTAAAATAGATATACAAAAATTCACCAATTTTCCTAAGTTTTTAAAAATACACAAATATGACAGCTGTCACAATACAATCTAAGAAGACTATTTTTAATTAAGTTTATTGATTATGCTATTACAGTTCTTTACTCTTTGCCCTCTCCCACTCAGCAGCCCCCTTCACTCCCATAGGCAATCCTCCTAACGTTGTTCATGTCCATGGTTCATGCCTTTAGGTTTTATGGCTACTCCATTTCCTACACTGTACTTTGCATCTCCACTGGCTATTGGGTAACTACCTATTTGTTCTTCCTAAACATCTTACCTCTTTACCAATTCCCCCACACCACACTCCCACCCAGCAACCAGCAAAACACTCTGTATTCATGACTCACTGTTTTTGTTTGCTTAGTTTGTTTTCTAGAGTCAACTATTGATAGATATGTATTTACTGCCACTTCATTGTTCATAGTTTTGATCTTGTTCTTTTACTTAAGTCCCTTAACATTTCATACAAAAAAGGGTTGGTGATGATGAACTCCTTTAGGTTTTTTCATGTCTGGGAAGCACTTTACCTGCTCTTTGATTCTAAATGACAGCTTTGCTGGGTAGAGCCATCTTGCTATAGGTCCCTGCTTTTTATGGCTTTGAACATTTTTTTGCCAATCCCTTCTACCCTGCAGTTTTCTTCTGAGAAATCAGCTAGAAGTCTTGCAGAAACTCCCAGTAGATAACTGCTTTTCTCTTGCTGTTTTTAAGATTCTCCTTTATCTTTTTTAACCTTTGGCATTTTAATTACCATGTGTCTTGGAGTGGGCTTCTAAGCATCTATCTTATTTAGAACACTCTGTGCTTCCTGGGCTTGCATGCCAATTTCCTTCACCAAATTAGGGAAGTTTTCTTTACTTTTCAAACAGATTTCCAATTTCTTGCTCTTTCTCTTCTCCTTCTAGCACCCCTATAATGTGGATGTTGGACTGCTTAAAGTTGTCCTGAAGGCCGTTCACCTAACCTCATTTTTTAAATTCTTTTTTTTTCTTGTTCTCAATTTTTTTTTGAGCTTCCTTATCTTACAAATCATTGATTTGACTCTCACCTTCATCCACTCAACTATTATTTCCCTGCAAATGATTTTTATTTCAATTGGTGTATCCTTCATTTCTTTCTTTCTTTTTCTGGAGTTTTGATTTGTTCTTTTATTCAGGCCATGTTTCTGTCTCTTTCTTATGGAATCCTCCCTGTGTTTGTATCTATTAATTAGGTAGAACTGCTATGGCTCCCCGTCTTGGTATTGTGGCCTAATGTGTCTGATGGCACAGCCTTCCCTATCACCTAAGATGGGCACCTGAGGTGCACCTTTTGTGTGGGTTGAGTAAACCCTCCTCTTGTAATTGAGCCTTGATTACTGTTGGCAGATCAATGGGAAGCATTTACTCAGGCCAGTCAGCTGCAAGGCTTATCTGTGACCACTGACCACCAACTTCCAACCTCCACCCTCCGTGGAGGAGTCACTGTGTAGGGGCAGGATAGTCATGCTCTGACGTGGTCCATAGCTGTCTACTGTGTGCACAGGCTCTGGAATTTCTTGTGTGGTAAAGGCCAAGGCTGGCCCCAACCTGTGTTTTGCCCAGGGCCACCTTACAAGAGCTATAAAGCAATCTGAGATGCTGCTACTTGTGCTAGGCTTAGAGGTTCCCAGGTGAAGCCTAGCTGTGTCCCTAAGCTGGCTGCTGCTAGTTTTGGGACTGGGGCCACTTAGCAAGAGGTATGGAAACTGGGGGCTCACAAAGGTTGGCTGTTAACTTTTTGAGAGGATTTAGGAAGTTGTGAAGCATAAACCAAGACAAGCCATTCATATGAAAAAGCAGGTTGGATAGGCCTGTAACTTGGGATCCTAAGTCTCTGGGAATCTCCAGGGCAGAGCAAATAGGGCTAGCCAGGTAGAGGCGGTCTCAGATATGGCACCCCACCTGCAGCTCTGTGGCAGGTAGAATTCAGAAAAGGGACAGTGGCCTCTGCCTGCCTTTCTGCCTGGAAGAAAGCTGTTGTCCCCCAGCTTTCTCCTAGGTGCTAGGCACTTCAGTTTTTCCCTGTATGCCACTTTTGCCTTTCAAGCTACTACCACTATGCTGGAGTTCAGAGGGAATGAGTCTCAGTAAGTCCATGTGTGGGTTCTCTCAGAGAAATTGCTTGGGACTCCAAAATTACTTGCATGGCAATCCTCACTGACTTCTGCAGCCAGAAGTTATAAGAACTTATTTTCCTGACACTGGAACCCTGGGAATGGAGGCCAGGTGTGAGGGTGGGACTCCTGGCTCCTGAGATATCACTCCCCCCACCTTTTTAAAAAAGATTTTATTCATTATCTTTAGAGAGAGAAGGGCAGGGAGGAAGGAAGAAAGGGAAAGAACCATCAATGTGGTTGCCTTTCAACTCTCTCCAGCGAGTTGAACCTGGCTTGCAACCTGGTTACGTCCCCTGAGTGGGAATCCAACCAGCAACCTTTGGGTTTGCAGGGTAGTGCCTATCCACTAAGCCATCAGCCAGGGATTCACTCCCAAATTTTTATCCACTACACATGGATATATGACTAGTTCATTCCACATCTCCACCCCTCCATTCCAGATGGAAGTGGTTTCTTTAATTTTTAGTTGGCAGTCATCCATTCAACTTGATTTCTAATGACTGTTCTGTATTTTAGTTGTAATTTTGATATGGTTGTGTGAGAAGATGAGTCATGTTTACCTATGCTCCATCTTTACTGGAAGTCCCTCCCACTCTAACAAAATTATTTTGAATGAAGTTAATGATAACTGAGTACTACTAGACCCATCATACAAAAAAAAAAAAAAACCAAAAACATAAACTAACTTTTCCCCCTCCCCAATACTATTTTATTTATGAATCCATAAACAAAGTTTTCTTACACTGACTTTTTGGTCAAATTTTGTAACCAGGGTTATTTTGACTTAACTAACCTAAATATAATTATCTCTCTATTCTGAAATAACTTTCCATAGCACCGGCAGTCCCTTGAAGGTTTATTAGATAAAACCTGCCCTTCAAATCACCTAGTACTTTTTGGGGGAGGGGAGGTATGTACCTTTTAGTACATGAACTACATTTTCCAAGGCTGTTTTTCTACTTCTTTTTAGGGAGTGGAGACTGTAAATAATTTGAGTTTTTAAGCTCTGAAATGTATTGGTAAAAGTGATACACATTATTATTTTATAATTTTGAAGTATTTCCCATCCATAGTTATACATTATTCCCATTATTTATTTGTGCCTTCCCCCCCTACACCACCATCACATTTGCCAACAGTTTATTTTCCATGTATTAACTTTTTAGAACAGTTTTAAGTTCACAGCAAAAAAGCAAAAAGTAGAGGGTTCCCCTATACCCTTGGCTCCCACATATACATAGCCTTCTCCATACCCACATCTTCCAACATAGTGGTATATTTAATACAACTAATGAACCTATGAGCCATCATTTACATTAGGGTTCACTTTTGGTATTACACATTCTACGGGATTGGACAAACGTATAGTGACATTTCCCCACCATAACAATTTTACGCAGGGTATTATTTTTCACTGCCCTAAAAATCTTTTTGGCTCCGTATATTCATCTGTACCACCACCACCAACCCCTGGTAACCACGGATATTTTTTTAATGTCTCCATAGTTTTCCTTTGTCAGTGTCATACAATTAGATACAGCTGTTTTAGATTAACTTTCTTCCACTTAGTCATAGGCATTTAAGGTTTCTCCATGACTTTTCATGGCTTGGTAGCTGTTTTCCTAGCACTGAATAATAAACTCAGCTGTCTAGATGTACCAATTTTTATCATCCATTCATCTACTGAAGAACATCCTGAATGCTTCCAAGTTTTGAAATTATAAATCAGGCTGCTATGAATATCTGTGTGCAGGGTTTTGTGTGGAAATAAGTTGTTAACTCATTTGGGTAAAAACTAAGAAGGTACACTGCTGGATTATATGGTAAAAGTGAAGAATGCTGAATTTTCTAAGAAACGGCATAAATGGAAGCAAAATGGCTGTACAATTTTGCATTCTCTACCAGCAATGAATAAGAGCTCCTGTTACTTCACATCCTCATCAGTATTTGGTGGTGCATTCTGGATACTGGTCATTCTTACAGATATGTAGTGGTATACATGTATAATTAACAATGCCCAAATGACATATGATGTTGAATAACTCTGCATATGCTTAATTGACAACTGTGTATTTTCATTGGTGAGACATCTCCTCAAATTTTTGACCATTTAAAAAACTGAACTGTTTTCCTATTACTGATTTTAAAGAGTTCTATATATATTTATCAGACATCTTGTGCAAATGTTTTACCCCAAAGTAATTTGTCTTCCCATTCTCTTCTTAATTCCTTTTGAAATCTATTTTAAAGAGGTATCTTTTTGTTTTATTGAATTTTGTTCTCAGTTCCATTAATGTTGCTTTATCATAAATACCTATCCCTACTCTATTTAGGTTTATTTTACACTTTTACAACTTCCTGTTTCAAAGGTTTCATTTGTTTCTTACCTTTAAAAAAAAAAAAGAAGCTAAGATTGTAAATTTTCCTGTACCTCTTAGCCACATTCCTATTGTACACACTCTCATTATTTAGTTCTAATCACATTAGTAAATTTCCTTTTTGGTTTATAAGTTATTTGGATGTGTGAAGACATAATGCAAATGAACTTTCCCTGAAATTTATTATAGCCTAGAATGTGACTAATTTGAAAATACCAGTACATGATTTAAATTCTCTGTGTTTATTGATAAAAGTGAAAGAAAATGATATTAAGAACAGTTACAGGCCAAGAGAGATAAGGGCCAGCTATTAGCACCCACAAAAGGAGGATAAAATTATTAAAATGAATAAAGTTGGATACTGTTGAAATAAAAATGTCAAGAATAGATGGATGTCAAATAGATGGATGCAGAAAGAAAAGCGAGTAATAAAAATAAAATAATTCAGCTCTGCCCTGGCTGGTGGCATAGTGGATAAGGTGCCAGCCTGTGAACCCAAAGGTCGCTGGTTTGATTCCCAGCCAGGGCACATACCCAGGCTGCAAGCCAGGTCTCCAGCGAGGTCCATGGCTGGAGGCAGGTGAAAGGCAACCATACATACATTGATGTCTTTCTTTCACTTCCCCCTTTCTCTAAAATTAAAAAAAAAATCAGCTCTGGCTGACATGGCTCAATGGACTCAGTGCTGGCTTGCAAACAGAAAGCTCCACCAGCTCAATTCCCATTGGGGACATGCAAAAGGCACTGAGTGATGTTTCTCTTGCATGTTGATGTTTCTTTCCCTATCTCCTTCCTGTCCCCACTCTCTAAAATTAATTTTAAAATGTTTAAATAAAAGTAATTCAGAAGGCTTAAAATTTCCTCTGTAAATTGTACATCAGAATAAAATTCTGGATAATTTTTTAAAAAGATAAACTAGAGTAGAGAAACAAAGGTGACAAGTATAAATATTCTGGAAGAAAATGAGAATGAGTGACATCAGAGGAATGGCAGCATGAGAGATCACCTTGGTCCCTCCCCCATTAATCTTTCAACAAGACGACTTCTTATCAATCTACTAGAGAAGTGCCACTAATACCTAAGTGTAGGAAGAAATACACCCAATACCAAGAATTAACCAAGGTAATAAGGTAGCTCAAAATAAAGTGAAATAATTTGGAAATAAAATTATAGGCATGTAAATATATAATTTAATGAAAGAATTCAAGTTTGTATTTGATGCGAGAACACTAACATAAGCATTTTAATGAACTCAGAAGCCAAAATCAACAAGCAAAATGAGTGCTTTACCAAAGAGATTAAAACTTCAAAAAATAACCTAATAAAAATTTGGGAGATAACTCAGTAAAAGAGATCTCATAGAACTGACAAGATGAAGGAAAAAATTTCGAACACAGAAATCTAGAAATGACGAGGGGGGAGGAGAGAGACTTAAACATTAAAAAGACAATGGGGGTAGGGGAAGATTCATAAAAACTGACTCCATCAGAAAGAGCAAATGAACTTTCCCTATTGCCTATTATTATAAGAATAATAGGCAAATGATGTTATTAGACACCGCCGCAGAAGTAGAAACATTTTTTCTCATGTAGTATTTGTAAGAAAATGTGTGTAAATGTATTTGTGCACATGTTTGGTAATATAACTGATATTACTTTAGAAAATTATTCTTTAAATAAATATAAGCATTTTGAAATAATGAAAACTCTGTATTAATATGATTTGAGAGGCTGACAGACAGAAGGCAGTAATTAAATGGTGAACTGTCTGGATGTGAAAAAAAAGGAAAAGAAGCACATGATGGTAGTTACAGAATCAAAGGAGGAAGTTAAAAATAATAAAGGAAATGGAGAAGCTAAAGACCTTCTGTGCATGATATATGGACATGAACTAAGGGGGGCACTGCCAGAGGGAAAAGGAGGTACTGGTGGGCGGAGGAAAAGGAAGAAATAAATGGCTTAAGAATATCCGTATACATCAATAATACCCTAAATGTAAATGGACTGAATTTACCAATTAAAAAAGCACAGGGTAGCAGAGTGGATAAAAAAACTTAACCATAGGTCACATCAAGAGACATATCTAGCCACAAAGACAAAACCAATGTACAAAACTTCACTGCATTCATATATACTAACGATGATATTTCAGAAAAGAGATAAAAAAACAATTTTTTTCAACTGCAACCAAAAGAATAATATACCTAGGAATAAACTGAAGCAATACACAGATTTTATATAACACCAATCAAAACCCCAGTGACATTTTTGTAGGGGGAAAAAACAGAACAAAAAATAATGATCAGATTTATGTGGAACCACAAAATACCCCAAATAGCCAAAACAATCCTCAAAAAAAAAAAAGAACAAAGCTGGAGGTATCACACTACCAGACTTCAAATTATACTACGAAACAATGATAATCAAAACAGCATAGTATTAGCAGAAAAACACACAGTCCACTAGAAAAGCATTGAGAACCCAGAAATAAAACCACATGTATATGGGCAAATAATTTTTGACACAGGAGCCAAGAACACAATGGAGGGGGTTAAAAAAGCCTCTTCAATAAATTATGTTGGAAGAACTAGAAAGCCACAGGCAAAAGAACGATACTAAACTACAGTTTGTCCCCATGTACAAACATTATTTCAAAATGGATAAAAGACTAAATATAAGAGCTAAAACAATAAATTATATAGAAAATATACGTACTAAACTTACGGACTGTGATCTTAGAAAAGACTATAAATCTAACCCCACGGGCAAAGGAAGTGAAGACAAAAATAAACAAAAGGGACTATATCAAATTAAAAAACTTCTGCACATCAAAAGAAACCACCTAGAAAACAAAGTCAACCAACTGAATGGGAGAAGATATTTGCAAACAGCAGCCTTAATAAGGCATTAATATACAAAATATAATAAAGAACTCATACAACTCAACACCAAACAATCTAAATAAACAATGTGCAGAGGCTAAAAGCCCTACTTACAAATACTATCACAGTAGAGGTTGACTTCAAAATAAATTTAGGGGCTAGAAAGCAGAAGCTACACTAAGTTTCTCCCAGGACCAATCTGGAATTAAAACTAAACTACAGAGAAACCAAAACAACTGAACAATAGCTGGAGAGCCTTACAACCAAGGTCAGAAAGAAGAAACCACATCATCACAAAGACACTGGTAGGAAGTGTGGGGGAGGCATGAGAGGGCTGGCTGGGCTCCCATGTATAGTCACTGAAGTCCCGAAGGGATACTTCAGCAGCTGGGGCTTCCTCTCTGAGAAGTGTGGAATCTAAATCCCAAGTTGGGCTCCCTAGCCTCAAAGAACCAGAGCTGGAAAGGAACCCAGATAACATCTAGCTATGAAAAGTAGCAGGGTTTCTTTCTGCCTAGGAAAGAAGGCTTAGAGATGCCTAGAGTCCCTTAAAGGACCAATGCACAAAATTTAACCTGCAGCCACTTACCCTGGGCTCTGACAGAGGGAGGGCAGAGTGAACTAGAGACAACTGAGGAGAGCCTGGGGGTTGGTGGTTCTGGGGAGAGGAACTAAAGGTACAGCCACCAATATCCCAATGCTGAGTCATTCCCCATACTACAGGAGCCATCCTTTCTAGGCAGAACACTCTTCACCAAGAGGCATAAACCTGAGGGGAAGCAATAATCCTGCTCCCAGGAATTACTGTGTCCCCACCCTGTGGTGCTTAAACCTGGCTGCTGATTACAGCTTGAAGCTATAGCAGTGATTAGTCTAACAACTAAGGTGGAAAATAAATACAGGCAGCCAAAATAGAAAACAGAAAGACACTAAATGAAAGACTAAGAGAATTCTCCAGAAGAACTAGATGAAATGGAGGCAAGCAATTTATCAGATAGTTTAGAGTAAATATAAGGATACTCAACAGTCTGAAAAGACATACGAACCATAAAAAAGGACCAGTCAGAAGTAAAGAATGCGCTACCTAAAATAAATAATACATTGTAAGGAATAAACAGTAGATTAGATGAAGTGGAAGATGGAATCAGTGATTTGGAAGGCAAGGTAAAACAACAACAATAACAACAACAACAAAACACCCAAACAGAGCAGCAAAAAGGAAAAAGAATTTTAAAAAATGAGGAGAGCTTAAGAAACATTTTGGATAACATGATGCATAACAATATCTGCTTCATGGGAACACTGGAGGGAAAAGAGAGCAAGCAAGGAATCAAAAAAATATTTGAATAAATAATGACCCCCCCCCAAAAAAAAAAAAAACCAAAAAAAAACTTCTCTAATCTGCTGAAGGAAAAAGACAGGCGATTCCAGAAACCTCCCAGAGTCCCAATCAAGTTGGATCCAAAGAAGCCTACACCAACACATCATAATTAAAATGACAAATCTTAAAACAAGGAGATAATCCTAAAAGCCAAAAGAGAAAAGCAGGTGGTTTACACACAAGGGAGCACCAATTAGACGGTCACCTGATTTCAACAGAACATTTCAGGCCAGAAGAAAGTGGCATGAAATATTCAAGGTGATGAAAAGCAAGAACCTGCAACCAAGGCTACTTTACCCAGCAAGGCTATCATTTTAAATTGAAGAAGAAATAAGGAGCTTCCCAAACAAGAAAAAGTTAAAAGAGCGTGTTAACATCAAACCAGTGCTGCAACAAATGTTAATGGACTTGCTTTAAGAAGAGTAAGGAAAAAAGGGAAAACAGCCAAGAATGTAACAGCACTAAATAGGTATCTATCAATAATCACCTTAAATGTAAATGGCTTAAATGATCCAACCAAGATACACAGGATAGCTGAATTGATAAGAAAAGGAGACCCAGTATACATGCTGTCTCCAAGAAACCCATTTCAGATGGAAAGATACACACAAACTATAGGTAACAGGATGAAAAAAGCGTATTATCATGCAAATAGTAAGGAAAAAGAGCTGGAGAAGCAGTACTTATATCTGAAAAAAAGACTTTAAAACCAAAGCTATAGTAAGGACACTGCATAATGATAAAGAGAAAATCCAACAAGAGGACATATGAACATTGCGGCAATGAACAAAGGAGCAACTAAATAAATCAAACAAATCTTGATGGACATAAAGGAAGAGATTTACAGAAATACTGTCCTAGTGGAGGATTTTAATATCCCACTGACTTCAATGGATAGATATTTTAGAGAGAAGATCAACAAGGAGATAATGGCCTTTAACGACACACTAGATCAAGTGGTTTTAATTGATGTCTTCAAAACATTTCATCCTAAAGCAGCAGAATGTACGTACTTTTCAAGTACACATAGAACATTTTCTAAGATATTCCTCATGTTAGGAAACAAAGCAAGTTTCAATAAATTTAAGATTAAGATAAAAAACATCTCCTCTGACAACAATGCTATGAAATCAGAAATCAATCACAAGAACCACCCTGAAAAACACACAAACAGATGGAAGCTAGTAATGTATTATTAAACAATGAATGGGTCAACAATAAGATCAAGGAAGTAATCTGAATATACCTTGAAATAAATGAGGGCACAATCCAGTATCGGGGGCACTGAAGAGCATTCCTATCAAGGAAATTCAGAGCAGTGAAAGTCTATCTCAAAAACCAAGGAAAACTCTAAACAATGTAACTTCACACTTAAAGGAAGCTGAAAAGAACAACAAAGTTCAAAGTGAGCATAAGGAAGGAAATAATAAAGATGAGAGCTGAAATAAAGGAAATAGGCTAAAAAAATTAATACAAAAAGATCAATGACTACAAGAGCTGGATTTTTAAAAGATAAGCAAGGTTGACAAACTTGTAAACAGACTCATCAACAAAAAAAGAGAAAGGATCAAAGTAAAATAAAACAATGCAAGAGGAGAAATAACTACTG
Source organism: Noctilio leporinus (assembly GCA_004026585.1). NCBI lineage: Eukaryota > Metazoa > Chordata > Mammalia > Chiroptera > Noctilionidae > Noctilio > Noctilio leporinus. The sequence goes on along the minus strand of PVIW01003243.1, from coordinate 84,722 downwards.
ACACCAAAGAAATACAAAGGATTCTAAAATAGTATAATGAACCAATACCAATAAACTAGACAACCTGGACAAAAGGGGTAAGTTTCACATGCATACTATCTTCCAGAACTAAATCAGGACAAATCAGAGAATCTGAGCAGATTACACCTATTGAAATTGAAGCAGTAATCAAAAAACTCCCAACAAACAAAAGCCCTAGACAGGACAGCTTCAGAGGTTAATTTTACCAACTATTCCAAGAACTAACACCTCTCCTCAAACTATTTCACTTAGAGGAGGGAAGGTTCTCAAGCTCATTTAAAGCATATCCAATTATAAAAAGAAATAAAGCCACTACGAAAAAACAAAATTATAGGCCAATATCCCTGAAGAACATAGATGCTAAAGTCCCCAACAAAATATTAGCAAACCAAATACAGCAATGCATCAAAAAGATTGCATACCATGATCAAGTGGGATTTATTCAGGAATGCAAGGTTAGTTAGGACAACATTCACAAATCAATAAATGCGATTCACCAATAAACAAAATGAAGAATTAAAATCACAATCATATCAACAGATGCAGAAAAAGCATCTGATAAAACCCAGCACTGAGTTATGATAACTCTCAGCAAAATGGGATTAGACGGCACATACCTAAACATAATAAAGATTATATATGACAAACCCATTGCCAGCATTATACTCAATAGGCAAAAACAGCAAGTGTTCCCCTTAAGATTGGGAACAAGACAACTATGTCTGCTTTCTCCTCTCCTATTCAAAATAGTATTGAAAATCCTAGCCACAGCAATAAGGCAATAAGAAATAAAAAGACATCAATATTGGAAAGGAAGAAGTAAAACTGTCATTATTTGCAGATGACAGGGTACGCATGATAAATTGGCAGAAACATTGCATCTTTAATTTTGAAAAATTACGTTTGTAAGGTTATGACTTAACATCATTGTTTCAGATATAAAGTATTGATTCTGAGAGCAACTATCATGTCAAAGGAATACAATGTCAGAGCAACCATCATTTCTGGACTGGATGGATGTAGGGCCAAACTGCTAAGGAAATTGCAGACTTCAATAACATCCCTTTATGTACAGTTGACAACGTGAATTAAGGTGCATGATGATGATCCTGATGTCGCCACACCAACAAGGAAAAACGAGGCGCTGGCCTAAGAAACTAAAGGTTGCTGGTTCGATTCCCAGCCAGGGCACATAACCAGGTTGCAACCCAGGTCTCCAGCTAGGTCCGTAGCTGGAGGCAGGTGAAAGGCAACCACACATTGATATCTCTCTCCCTCTCTGCCTCTCTCCATTCCCCTCTCTCTAAAAATAAATAAATTAAAAAAAAAAAAAAGGAAAAATGCGTAAGGTACGCAAGGACTGCACAAATTGAGATATTGTTCACAAAATCCAGGAGATCATCAATGAAGATCCAGGAAAGTCAATGCACTCCAGAGCAAAAGAACTGCAGATGTTGGTGGATGCAACGGTTCACAAGATTATTGCTAAAGATACCAGATACAGATCATATGTTCTTAGAAGAGGCCAGTTTAGGACACAGCAGATGAAGGAAAGGTGCTTTAAAAAAGCAAGGACACTGATAACAAAATGGAAAAATCCCAAAAGAAAAAAACCCTCTGATTTTCTTCTCCAATGAAAAGAATTCTCAGCAGGACCAAATAGTCAACAGAAGACACAACAGGTGACTTTGTGAAAATCTTCATGAAGTCCCAATTGTCATGAAAACAAAATTTCCTGCTACAGTGATGATGTTAGGTGTTGTCAGCAATGAAGGAAATATCATGACCCCACATTTGTTTCCACAAGGCTTGAAAGTGACTGCTGATGTTTACCTTGACGTTTGGAGAAAAGTAGTTGTACCATGGATGAAGCAAGTCACAAATGGACATCATTTTATCTTCCAACAAGATGGTGCACCAGCACATAATGCCAAAAGGTACAAGAATGTCTCGGTGTCAATGTTCCTAAATTCTGGTCAGAGGAAATCTGGCTGCCTAGTTCACCAGATGCAAAACCTTTAAACTATTATGTATGCAGAATTTGTGAGAGAGAAGTAAATAAACAACATCATTCCAATAAAGAGGCTGTTAAAGCTAAGACTGAAAACATGATGATGTCCATGGATAAAGAAAAGTTAATGAAAGTGTCCTCAAGATCCCAAAGTTGAATTGAACCTATTATTGCAGCAAATGGAGACATTTCTGAATTTAAGAAATGACTGTATATGTATTTACATATAAGAATAAATTTATTTCAAAATGTAACATTTTTGTATATTGCACATTTTACTAAAATTTTGCCACTTTATTGCTTGCACCTGTATAAAGAGAACTAATCAATGACTTTTGCAATGTAGCACGATACAAAATTAATATCCAGAAACTAGCTGCATTATTATATGCCAATAATAAAATAACAGAAAGAGGAATTAAGAAAACAATCGCATTCACAAATGCTACAAAAAAAATAAAATACCTAGGAATAAACCTAACCAAGGATACAAAAGACCTGTACTCAGAAAATTGTAAGATACTGAAGAAAGAAATAGAGTTAGATTCAAATAAGTGAAACCACATACCATGTTCATGGATAGGAAGAATTCCATCATTAAAATGTCCATACCACCCAAAACAATCTATAAATTCAATGCAATTCCTATTAAGATTTTAAGGATGTATTTTGACAAGAGTGAGCACAAATATGGCAAACATTTATATGGAACCATAAAAGTCCTCACAAAACAATAGCGATCCTGAGAAAGAATCTAGTTGGAGGAATCATGCTGCCTAATATCAAACTATACTATAAGACCACAGTAATCAAAATAGTATGGTACTGACATAAAAACAGACACAAAGATCAATGAAACAAAGAGCCCAGAAATAAAATCACACTTTTATAGTTAATTAGTATTTGACAGAGGAAGTAAGCACATAAAACGGACTAAAGGTAGTTTACTCAATAAATGGAAAATTGGATAGGTTAAGTGCAGAAAATGAAACTAGACCACCTTTTGACACTACAAACAAGAACATATTCAAAACAAATCAAAACTTAAAATGTTAGACCTCAAGCCATAAAAATCATAGATGAAAACATAGGCAGCAAAATCTCAAACACTCTTGTAGCAGTATTTTATCAGCTGTATCTCCTCAGGGGTGGGAAACTTTAATGTTTAATGTTTTTTACATTAAACAAGTGGTGCTACATCAAACTGAAAAAGATTTTCCACAGCCAAGGAAATCATCAACAAAATAAAAAGGACAATCCATAGAACGGAAGAACATATTCACAGATACAACTGATATGGGGTAGATATTCAAAATTTATGAAGAACATACAAAACTCAACACATACACATACATACACACACACATACACACACAAACAACAAAAGACCAAATTAAGAAATTGGCAAAGCACCTGAATATACACTTCTCCAAAGAGGACATACAGATAGCCAATAGACATGAAAAAATGCTCAACATCACTAATCATCAGAGATGCACATTAAAACCACAACAAGATATCATCTCACACCTGTCAGAATGGCTATCATCAATAAAGCAATAAGCAACAAATGTTGACAATGGTGTGGAGAAAAAGGAACCCTCGTGCACTGTTGGTAGGAATGCTGATTTGTGCAGTCGCCACAGAAAGCAGTGTGGATATACCTCAAAATACTAAAAATGGATCTGCCTTTTGACCCAGCAATCCTACTTCTGGGACCTGAAGGAGGCCCTACATTCATTTGTAGCATTACTTATGGCCATGATATGGAAGCAGCCAAGTGTCCATCAGTAGATGAGTGGTAAAAAAAAACTGTTGGACATTTATACCATGGGATACTACTCAGTGGTAAAAAAAAGGAAAATAATTTTATCCTTTGTGACAGTATGGATGGACCTAGATAGAGACCATTATGCTAAGTGAAACAAGCCAGTCAGAGAAAGAAAAATATCATATGATTTCATTCCTATGTGGAATCTAATTAACATAGAAAATGGGAACATGCTCATTGATGCAGAGCAGGATGAGAGCTGCCAGTGGAAGTGTGGTGAGGAAATGAAGGGACTGCGCAAAACTGAAAAAGGATTCATGGACTACAGTGTGGTGATTTTGGGGGGAGAGTTGGGACTAAATGGTAATTGAAAATTATAACAAAGATTAAAAATTTTTAAATGGCTTTTCACAAAGATGGCGCCGAAGGCAAAAAAAGAGGCCCCTGGCCCTCCCAAAGCCGAAGCTAAGGCAAAGGCTTTGAAGGCAAAGAAAGCAGTGCTAAAAGGCGTCCACAGCCACAAAAAAAAGATCTGCACATCACCCACCTTCCGGAAGCCTAAGACACTGCGGCTCTGGAGGTAGCCTAAATATCCTTGTAAGAGCGCCCCCAGGAGAAACAAGCTTGATCACTATGCTATCATCAAGTTCCCCCTGACCACTGAGTCAGTCATAAAGACAGAAGACAACAATACACTTGTGTTCATTGTGGATGTCAAGGCCAACAAACACCAGATCAAGCAGGCTGTGAAGAAGCTCTATGACATTGATGTTGTCAAGGTCAACACCCTGATCAGGCCTGATGGAGAGAAGAAGGCATACGTTCGACTGGCTCCAGACTATGCTTTGGATGTTGCCAACAAAATTGGGATCATCTAAACTGAGTCCAGCTGGCTAATTCTAAATACAAAAATTTTATACCGTAAAAAAAAATAAATAAATTTTAAATGGGCAGAGGACCTGGACACTTCTCCCAAGAACATACACAAATGGCCAATAGATACGTGATAAAATGCTCAACTTTGCTATCTATTAGGAAAATACAATTCAAACCACCAGTACATTGAGAAACCACCTCACGCCTGTCAGAATAGTCATCAACAAATGGGAATAACTGGAGAGGATATGGAGAAAAAGAACATTCATTTACTGCTGGTGGGAATGTAAGCTGGTACAGCTACTATGGAAAACGGTACAGCAGTTCCCCCAAAAATGAAGAACAGAATTACTATAAGGCACTGCAATCCCTCTTCTGAGTACGTACCCAAAAATGTAAACACATTTATTTGCAAAAACGTAACCCCTATTTCACTGCAACATTATTCACGGTGGCCAAGACATGGAAACAACCAAATTACGCTTCGAGAGATGAGTGGATCAAGATGATGTGGCATATGTATACATAATGGAATATTATTCAGTGATAAGAAACAAGGAAATATTGTTAACATATCTTAACATGGATGGACTTTGGGAATATTATGCTAAGCAAAATTAAGTTTGTCAGAAAAAGTTAACAACCATATAATTTCACTAATATGTGCGATTTGAAATAATCTCATAGACACAGATAACAGTAAATGGTGGTTTCCAGAGGGAAGCGGAGAGATATAGTAAAGGATACAGGGTGCCCAATATATGGTGACGGAAAATGATTTGACTTTGGGTGGTGGGCACACAATGCAATATACAGAATATGTACCACAGAAATGTACATTTGAAACCTACATCAACTTATTAACTAATGCAAACCAATACTTTTTTTTTTTTTTTTTTTAAAGAAAAGCATTAGAAGACTTGGAAAAGAGATCCAGAAGTTTCAACATTTGAGTAAAGGAAAATTCTGAAAGCATATAGAGAATGGAGAGAAGGTAATACTGAAAAAATAACAGCTAAGAATTTTGCCAAAATAAAAATGGGTCCGCAGACTTAAAGGACCCAAAGGTGATGTTTCCAAAACTCACTCCCGTATCTCAAAACATTAAGGATTTCTCTTAAGGCACGTTAAAATTTATCACATATAAAATGACTTAAGGACAGAGGGGAGCAAAAAGGGAATGGATGTAATACAACAACAATAAAAATTTTTTAAATAAATAAAAAAATGAAATGACTTAAATGACTAAAAAATATATTCTAGAGGTAAATTTTAAGAAAAGAGTAGGATGCAAGAAGCACAATAGAACATACTGAGTAAAAATCCTTAACATCAAATGAAAAATTCCAGTCCCTATTTATCAAGCTGAGAGGAGAAAAGGGTAGGATAGAGAAGTATGCTACACACAATCTTTGTCTTGTGCAAGGCATGGATATAAATACTGTAATTATACATTGCTGCAAACTTTAATTTTTAAGTATGCATATACAAATTTTAAAGGTGGCCACTAAAAACACTAAAATAAAATATATTAACTAAAATTACCAGGTGGGAGAGAGGAAGAAAACTTGATGAAGGCAACAAAGTATCAAAGAAATGGCATGGTAAATACAAAATACAACTTACAATGTTAATAGTTCAACCTAAGCATTTTAGTAATCATAAAATGTGGCAGTGATAATATTAGATAACACAGGATATGTGAAATTCATTAAATGAGACAAAAACAGTACATATTAATTTTTAACATATTTTTTAGAATATATAAAAAACTGAAATTAACAACGAGAAACTTGAAAGTTCACACTCAGAAATTTCCCAGACGCCACACTTTTTCATTCATACTTACCACATTTAATCACAAAACTTATTTGAAATGTCTTTTAAAAATATTGGGTTGGCCAAAACGTCCGTTTAGTTTTTTCCATAAAATAAGACACATTTTTCATTTTCACCAACAACTTTATTGATTAGGATATTTTGAGTATGCCAGCTATCTCCCATGTGGTGGTATAACACTGATTGTTCTCAACAAATGTCATGGTTTGATCACTATCAACTTCAATTGGTCTACTGGACCATGGAGCATCATCCAGTGAGAAATCTCTAGCACCAAACTTCACAAACCACTTTTGACATGTTCAATCAATCACAGTACCTTCTCTAAACACTGAACAAATATTTGTGTTTCATCTACATTTTCACCTTTCTTGAAATAAAGCGTAGCATGCCAAAAACGTTGTGTATTTTCTTCCATCTTCGTTATTAAAATGGCTACACAAAAATTCACCAATTTGTTGTTTTGTTTTTTTTTCAATGCAGGCTGATGACAGCTGTCACAATACAATCGAACAAAATTGTTTCTAATGAAGTTAAAGACAACTAAATGCTACTAGAACTATTTTACAGGAAAAAAAAATGAAAGTTTTGGCCAACACAAAGCATAAATAAGAAACCAACTATAAATAAGTCTAGTTCACTAGAAAGGTACCAGATATAAACAATGAAAGCTCCTTTTCCTAAGAGAAGTGTCATAAAATAAACCTGAAGGTAAATGTTACCAATTTAAATATATGACTGGCTAAAAAAAAAAAAAAGTGAAATCCATGAAGGAAAGAACAGACAAATCACACTAACCAAACAGCATTTTATGTTTCATGAATCTTGGGAAAGATGTATATATAGCATATGTTTAAGGACACAAGCTTTGGGGGAGTTCAACAAATATGAATGAGTGCAACACCTTTTGTACAAAACTGAGATAAATATATTATTAAGCTCTAAGTCTTAAGAGTTTCTACCTCAATTAAGTGGATATAAGTTTCTAGCTCCATAAATCTTATCAAGATGACAAAATGAAATAATGGTTGTCACAGAGGGCTCAAAATTGATAGTTATTATTGTCATTATTAAATTGTAGTTGGGGTATAAGATGTGAGAAATTAGGTAATATTCTCGGTATTATCTAGTATCTGTTATACAAGTGCTTTTAAAAAGGGAAATATTGTCACTTATTTTTCACAACTGTTGGGTTCTCAATTCTCAATAACTACTGTAATTTTTTTAATTAAAATAGGGATTGCTAATTTTAGACTGACAGAGTAAGGGTAAGAGAATAGAGCTTGTATCCTAAACCACCTTATTAACAAGGGCTCCAAATATCCAAATGTCCAATCTAATAAAGAAAAAAGATAGCCCTGGCTGGTAGCACAGTGGGTAAGGCACCAGCCTGCGGACCCAAAGATCGTAGGTTCGATTCCCCAGCCAGGGCAAATAACCAGGTTGCACACCAGGTCTCCAGTCAGATCTGTGGCTGGAGTCAGGTAAAAGGCAACCATACATTGAAAAAACAAAAAAAAAGAAAAAAGATTAAGAATGGCATGAGTATTGTCATTCTCCAGTCCTGGTAATTTCTTCCCTTTTACAAGTAGAAACATTTTCTGATAGAAAACAGTTTTTAAATCCCCAATGGAATACAGTCTTGCAGATAAGCAGTTCATACAGCTGTATTCTGGTAGCTTTTACTTGAATGAATGAATGAATGAATGGATGGATGAATGTATGTATGTATGTGTATGTCTTTAATGTGCCTAAAAAGATTTATGGGCAAGCAATGTTAAGTAATAAAAAGATCTTATTCACGTGTTCCAAAAATACAAATTATTTTTGAAAATTTACTTTTAGCTCTTGGTACTCAAAAGAATACATATGTAGATGACAATGAAGGAGAGCCCCCCACCTCACCTCCAAAATAAAATAAGAAACATTGAGCCTGAGTTTCCTAAACACTAAGTTTACTGAAATATTTACAGGTGGGAAATATGAAAGATTAAAGCAAACACCACTTGCACATTTATTTGTTCACATGTTAGTATAAAAATCAACTCCTTACTTGGTCCTTTTAAACTGTTCAATGGGCTTTCTGTGTTACTTTTAAATACAAAGCTCACATGGTATTTTCTTACCTTTCCATTAGCTTTTCTTTGTCCCAATTGAAGTGGCTAAGGAGTATTCTTGTGATAGTTGCTGGATTCTAAAGAAAGGGGGAAAAAATTCATTTTAAGGTAACAGCACTTTATTGACATTTAGTGAAATGCTTAGGTTGAATTTATAACATCTCATCCAAATCTCCTTTCTGAGACATTTCTTTTCCCCCCTTTAAAAAATACAAAATTATAATTATTGGATCAAGACTATTTAAAAATAGTAAGCCATACAAACAAGGCAGGATTCTAAAGCAGAATTCAAAATAAGCCAAAAATGAATTAAATAAAAAATTACTGCATTAAGAAAATAAGCACTAATTAAAATTAACTTCTGTTTCAATTTTAAGATCTGCCAATCAGCACACTATTAATCAATACACTTTCTAACACCTTATATATTGAACAGGCCAAATAATCCCAAACTATTTTCAAGTTAGATGGTCCTTCAAGATATTTAATGAAAAGTAACAAAAAGAAATGTTCCAGGTAATAACTAACAGAATATAATCTTAAATTGGTATTTCATTTCTAGAAGAAAAGGCAAATGCCGTGAAATGAAAACTTGGCTGCCCTATCATTCAATACTGTCACAAATTTTCCCATTTCCCATGAAACCAGTGAGGTTACTATCTGGATACAGAATTTTAACTTAAATTGCAATGATACCTAAAAGGTAAGCCTGACTAGGGCTACTTACATACCAGGGTCTGCTTTTATATATTTCATATATAATTTTATTACATCAAGTAACATTTCAAAACAGGTTTCTGTGCATAAAACTATTTTATTTCATCATAGTTAAACTATATACCAATTTAGTGAAAAAGTAACCCTGTATAAAAATTATGTCATAAAGTAGATCTTTACTTGTTATTCTCAACAATACCATCTGTCACATATATATACATGTAATCATACCCATCCAAAAAGCCAAAGATGCAGACATGGTAACCCCCATTCACCCATCACTCCAGGCACACTTTACATTATAATCCATCTAGTCCTCTTTAGCGCTGGCTGGGTAATTCAGTTGACTGACTCGTCACCCTGTACACCAAAAGGTTGTGGGATTTAACTACCAGTCAGCATACATGCCTAATAGTGGGTTTGATCCCTGCTCAGGATGTGTATGGAAGGCAATCAATGAACATCCCCACCACCACTTTAAAAAAGCAATAAATATAACCTCAGGTGAGCATTTGAAGGGGGGGGAAAAAAGAATCCTCCTTTAACACAACACTCCAGAGGGACACCACCAATCTGCAAGTTATTTAATATGTGAAAAGAAACAAATTAACTTATCTTCAATTATGAAGTGTTTACTTGTATAAAATACAGACACTGTTATGCACCCAACTTTTTCTTAGAAATGTGATTCAATAGTTTATTTTTATTTTTAAAAGATTTTATTCATTATTTCCAGAGAGAAGGGCAGGGAGGGAGGAAGAAAGGGAGAAAAAACATCAGTATACGGTTGCCTTTCACCTGTCTCCAGCTAAGGACCTAGCTGGGAACCTGGCCCACAACCTGGGCATGTACCCTGGCTGGGAATCGAACCAGTGACCCTTGGGTTTGCAAGCCAGTACCTATCCACTGAGTCACCAGCCAAGGCTAATGGTTTATTTTTTAAAAGAAAAACTAGCCCTGGCTGGTAGCAGTGGATAAGGCGCCAATGCGAACCCAAAGGTCGCAGGTTCGATTCCCCAGCCAGGGCACATAACCAGGTTGCAAGCCAGGTCTCCAGTCAGGTCTGTGCCTGGAGGCAGGTAAAACGCAACCATACACTGATGTCTCTCTCCCTCTCTGCCACTCTCCCTTCCCCTCTTTCTAAAAATAATGAAATAAAATCTTTTTTAAAATAATAAATAAATAATTTTTAAAAAGAAAAAGAAAAACTCGCAGAGTTGGATAGATTTTCACAGTTAAGATCTGCCTAAAATGTATGTATTTATTTCAGTTTAGCCATGTGTAAAATAATGGCAATAATCCTATTAAGTGGAAGAATTAAGTCCATATTCACTAGAATTGTGTGCCTAACTGTGGCACATGATACACTGTATTTTCTGCCACTAGACCAGCGTGGGGGGAGGGGGGCGTGGTTGTTTCAGGAATTAAGGTTCAATTTGCAAAGAGAAATGAAGAGGAGGAAAGTAAATGCCCTGATTTTATGTTGCTGGTGCCTTTCTTGCTTGAATTCCAGTATCAAAAATTGATCCCAGCCAGGTAGAAATTAATATGGAAAGTTCTGTAAAACAGGGATTCGTAGGTCCCACCCCCGTTAATTTATGTATTAGGTTTTGAGGCAGGACCCTCCCATTGCCAAAAGAATTTGTAAAATCAGAACAGTGGTCCTCTTTTCTATTTTTAGCTCTTCCTTTAAAAATTTATTTAATAATGTATCTATAACTATTTTGGAGGTAAATGTGCAAAAGTTTTCCCAACAGGAAGTTACTGGGGAAAAAAACTGTCTAAACCCCAGTGGCATGAAAATGATAAGCTATATTGTCAGGGCTATGAGATATGGAGCAGGGGATATTTCACAATACTAATTAAATATATCTGGGTCACTATTTCAGTGCAGCTTGCTTAATTATGTGCATTGCATATAAGGAAAGGGGATGGGACAATGTTTATTGTGCATCTACTGTATGCCAGGCCCTATACAAAATACTTTATACATCTCATTTAATTCTCAAAGCACTCAGTAAGGTACATACACTTACCTACCATTTTTAAATATGAGAAAACTATAACTAGGCTTCAAAAGGTTACAAAAATTTTGGCCCTGGCTGGTGGCAAAGCGAATAAGGTGCTGGCCTGTGAACCCAAAGGTCACTGGTTCCATTCCCAGTCAGGGCACATAACCAGGTAGCAAGCCAGGTCTCCAGCCAGGTCTGTAGCTGGAGGCAGGTGAAAGGCAACCATACACTGATGTTTCTCTCTCCCTCTCTGCCTCTCTCTCTTCCCCTCTTTCTAAAAATAATAAAATAAAACCTTTATTAAAAAAAAAATTCAAACTATACACTTAAAATGGATACATTTAGTCACATAAAAATTATACGTCAATAATTTGATTTATTTAAAGATACTACAATCTGACTCTGATCCTGGCCAAGATGGAGTAGTGTTTCTCTCCTTCACAGATTATAACTAAAAACTCTGGACAAAAATACAGCTAACAAAGTACTCTGAAAATTGAGTAACAGCAGGCAGAGTGGGGAAAGAACTGATGAACAACCAATAAGATAGCAGAGAGTAACTTGTTTTTGTTCCCCCCGCCCCCTTTTCTTTTATGTCCTGGCTTTGACCCAAGGGTGGGCCAACAGGGAAACTATAGCAGGCATGATCAGCAAAAATGGAGAGCAATGTATCTTTTTGGCCAGAGAACTAGGGCAAAAGCTCAGGGAGAATGTGGGAAGAATTTTTTTTTTTCTTTCTCTTGTTTCTCCTCACCCTGTGCTAAAGCCAGCCCCAGCCATGAAACTACCCTGCTGCAGAGTGACCATTGAGAACCACAAGAGAAAAAACATTGCTCTCAATAAAGGAATCAGGAAGAGGGTTCCTGTTGTAAAAAGAAGCATGTGAAGAAGTTCCCTATTATTTTCTTTTCTTTTTGTTCCCCTTCCTCCTCACTTCAAAACATGACAGGCAGGAAACTAAAAATAAGAGAACTCCCAAACTTCTGGCTGTAAGAATGCAGAAAAGGCCACCTGGGAACCAGAGTGTGGAGGGAAATTACTTAAGAGAGAGGATGGAGAAGCAGAGCCCTGATTCTGTATGTGAACCAAGTTTTGGGCTCACTTGTAAGTTGTGCATGAGTGAAAAACAGCCAGAGAAGTACAAGAGAGGCTTTCAGAACAGAACTACAATACAAATCACAAGCCCAAGACAACCTAAATGGAAATGGAAGGAGCAAAATCAACATAGCAAGGGCTTTGGAAACTGAACAGATAATGGGGCCACTGCCTATTTAATGTGAGAAAGAACTTTAACTTACAATCTCACTGATTTGGCTTATATACTAAAACAAATCAAAAATCCTCATCATTCTCAAAAGGATTTCCATGGGATGGGGAATCTTACAACACAGTATTTAAACATTCCAAGACAAAATAAAAAATTATCAGACATATCCCCCTGGCTGGTGGCTCAATGGATAAGTCACCGGCCTGCGGACCCAGGGGTCACTGGTCTGATTCCCAGCCAGGGTACATAACCAGGTTGCAAGCCAGGTCTGTAGCTGGAGGCAGGTGAAAGGCAACCCTACACTGATGTCTCTCTCCCTCTCTCCCTGCCCTTCTCTCTGTAAAAATAATAAATGGAATCTTTAAAAAAGAAGGAAAAAAAAAGGATAATAAAAGAATACTACAAACAATCCTTTGCTCATTAATCTGCAACTTAGATAAAACAGACCAATTTCCTTGGAGATACTACTAAAATTCACTGACAAAACAGACAACTTAAATATCCCCACATCTATAAAACAAACCAAATGCATAGTTAAAATCTTTTCACGAAAAAACTCAAGACCCAAGTTTCACTAGTAAAGTCATTTAAGGAACCAAAGTATCAATTTTACAAAAATATCTTTGGGGTAGAGAGTGGTCAGGGAAGGAGGGAACACTTCCCAATTACTAGCATAAAACTGCATCAGCCCTGCCTGGTGTGGCTCAGCAGACTGAGTACAGGCTTGCAAACTGAAAAGTCGCTGATTCAATTCCTGGTCAGGTTACTTGCCTGGATTGCAAGCCAGATTCCCCACTTGGGGAATGGCAAGAGGGAACTGATTGATGTTTCTCTCACACATCAATGTTTCTCTCTCCCTCTCTTTTTCCCTCCTGTTCCTGCTCTCTTAGTAAATAAAATATCTGTAAAAAATCTCCATCACCCTAATAAAAAAATCAGACAAACTACTATATGAAAAATGTAAATTTCTCAAAAATATTAGGAAATCTAATCTAAAAATATATGAAAAAGGATAATACCTCAACAAAGTGGGGCTTGTTAAACATTTTTTTAATGTTAATTGTGCATATTAACAACCTAAAGAAGAAAAAACCCACAAGATCATATCAACAGGATGCAAAAAAGCATTTGACAGAATTCAACATCCAGTACTCATAAAACCTCTTAGCAAATTGGGAAAGGAAGGGAACTTCTTCAATTTGCTAGTCTAAAAGTTACAGCTAAACCATACTTAATGATGAAAGACTATGCTTTTCACTTGAGACATGGAACGAGGCAAAGGTGTCCATCTTCACCACTTCTAATCAACATTGCACTGGAAGTCTCATAAACGCAGTGAAGCAAGAAAGAGAAGTGAAAGGTACAGAAGTTAGAAGGGAGAAAATAAAGCTATCTCTAAACACAGCTAATATGACTGTCCATGTAGACTATTCCATGGACATACAAAAATTTACTAGGAAACAAAAAGTTACTAGACATGATAAGTGAGTTTAGCAAGGTCTCGGAATACAAAAACAGTTACACATTTAAAAAACAAAACTCAGCTGTATATTTATAGAGTAGCAATTAATAACTGGAAATTTATAAAGTGTAAAGTACCACTTTCAATAGCTCAAAAATATAAAATATTTGGTATAAATTTAACAAAATATGTTAGTATCTACACGCTATAAAATACTAATGAAGAAAAAATTTTAAAACCTAAAATAAATGGAGTGATATACCATCTTTATGGATTTGGAGTATCAATATACAATGGTCCCACAGCATCCATGGGTAATTGGTCCCAGGACCACCCACAAAAATCGATGATGCTCAAATACTCTGGTGTAGAACAATGTGGATAAAGTCTGTTCTCTGCATCCACAAATTCCCAACCACAAACCAAAAATACTGTTTTCAAACCTTGGCTGACTGAATCTGCAGATGCAAAATCTATGGATTCAAACGGTCAACCTGCAGGTAAAATATTAATTCTTCCCAAATTGATCTATATATTCAACTGAATACCAATCAAACTCCCAGTTAGATTTTTTGGTAGATTTCAACAAAATAATTCTAAAATTTACACAGAATACCAAGAAAGCGAGAATAGCCAAAATAATTTAGAAAAGACCACCACCTGACTTCAAAAAAATACTATAAAATTACATGCAGTATTGGCAAAAGAACACATATATAGGTCAAAAGAATAGAACAAAAGCCAGAAATAGATCCACATAAATATGCCAAAATGATTATTATAGAGGTGCTAAAACAATTCACTGGGTTAATTCAAACTGTGCTGGAATAATGAAAACATATATGGTTTTTAAAAAATGTATATATATGAACTTTAACCTATTTCTCAGATTGCATACAAAATTCCTAATAAATCAAATCTGAATATAAATCCTGAGACTATAAAACGTAAGAGAAAAGCCTTTCTGACCTCAGGTTAGGCACATAGCTCTTAGGTTGAAAAGACATGCCATAGACTGGGAGAAAATATTTGTGGCCAGCCAGGTAGCTCAGTTGTTTAAGAATATCATCCTGATACGCCAAGGTTGAGGGTTCCATCCCCAGTCAGAGGCATACAAGAATCAACCAATGTCAATTCCCCAGCCAGGGCACGTAACCAGATTGCAAGCCAGGTCTCCAGCCAGGTCTGAGGCTGGAAGCAAGTGAAAGGCAACCAATCATACATCAATGTTTCTCTCCCTCTCTGCTCTCTCCTTTCCTCTCTTTCTGGAAACAATAAATAAAATCTTTTTTAAATAAATAAATAAATAAATAAATAATCAACCAGATGAATGCATAAATAAGTAAAGGAACAAACAGATCTTTCTCCCTCTAATAAATTTTAAAAACTTTTTTAAAATTTTATTTTATACATTTAAAAAAATATATATTTTTGTTGTATTACATCCATCCCCTTTTTGCTCCCCTCTGTCCCCCTCCTCACCCACCCATTCCCCCCAAACTCAATCCCACCTGTTGTCCATGTCCATGGTTCCTTTATACTAGGTTCTTGTCTAAACTGCTCCCCTTCCTTGCCTCTGCCTCTCCCCTCCCCCCAACCCCCTTCCCCCTGACCACTGAAGGCCTATTCACTGTATTCATACATTTGGTTCTGTTTTGCTTGTTAGTTTTGCTCATTATTGCCCTGTAATGGATGGGATCATATGGTATTTGTTCTTCACTGACTGGCTTATTTCACTAAGCATAATACTTTCCAGCTCCATTCATGTTGTTGCAAAGGGTACAAGTTCCTTCTTTCTTTCTGCTGTAAAGTATTCCATTGTGTATGTAAATGGACCAAAGTTTTTGATCCAGTCACCCACTGATGGGCACTTAGGCTGTTTCCAGCACTTGGCTATTGTAAATAGTGCTGCTATGAACATAGGGTTACATAGGTTCTTATGAATTGGTGTTTCAGGATTCTTAGGGTATAGTCCAAGTAGTCGAACTCCTGGATCAAAAGGCAGTTCCATTTTTAGTTTTTTAAGGAAACCCCATACTGTTTTCCACAGTGGCTGCACCAGCCTGCATTTTCACCAACAGTGCACAAGGGTTCCCTTTGCCCCACATTCTCGCCAACACTTGTTCGTTGAAAATTTTTTAAACTTTTAAAAAGAAAATACTTGCAAATCACATATATGACAAAGAACTAGTACCTGGTATACCTATTTCAAAAACATTTGAAACATAACAAGAAAACAAAAGCCCAATTAAAAAACAAGCAAATGGCCCTGACCAACATGGCTCAGTTGAGCATAGTCCTACAAAGTGGAAGGTCACCAGTTTGATTCTTGGTCAGGGCATATGCCTGGATTGTGTGCTTTCTTTCACATATCAAGATTTCTCTGTTTCTGGTTCTCCCTCTCCCTCTCTCTCTCCCCCCACTCCATTCCCCCTCCCTAAAAATACATAAAATCCTTTAAAAAAAAAATAAGCAAATAATTTTAAAAAGATACTTCACAAAAGAAAACTTATGCAGAGGCATAGGCTCAACATTTGTTATTCAAAATACACATAAAAATTAAGCCACAATGATACTAATACATGCCTATTAGAATGTGGGGTGACGGGAGCACTCTGACAATCCCAAGTACAATGGAAAATGTGGTGTGACTGTAACGCTCTCTCTCATACCCTGCTGGTGGGAACGCAAGAGTAGAGCCAGTAAGAAACTTTAGCAGTTTCTTACAGTTAAACATATACTTACTACAACCCCAATAGCTCACTATTAGGAGGTATCACCCAAAGCCTATACAAGAAAGTTTGTTAGCATCTTTATATGTACCTGGCAAAAACCTAAAACAACCCAAATGTTCCACAACTGGGGTATTGAAACACTGGTACATATTCCCACAGTGGAATACTATTCAGCAATAAAAAGAACTATTGATACATACAATAATAAATAATCTCAAATGCAAGTTTTTAGTGAAAGAAGCCAGATTCAAAAGGCAACATACATACTGTATGATTCCTTTTATTTGGCATGGTGGAAAAAGCAAATTACAGGGATAGTGTACAAATCTCTGGTTACCAGGGATAAAATGTGGGGATAGTTTGAACAAACTAGGTAGAAAAAGGGAATTACAGAGGGTGATAATGGAACTGTTCTGTTTGTGGTAGTGGTGGTGGTTATACAACTCTAGGCATTTGTCAAAATTCATGGAATTGTAAACAAAAAAGTATAAATTTAGTTGTATGTAAATTTAAAACATTAAATTATAAAAGTAATAACCTGCATTGGAGCATCTATAATGGAGTTCTGTTAAAAGTACAATGAACACCCTAGCTGATGTGGTTCAGTGGATTGAGTGTCAGTCTGCAAACCAAAGGGTTGTAGGTTTGAGTCCCAGTCATGGCACAAGACCGGGGTGCAGGCCGGGTCCCCAGCAGAAGGTGCGAAAAAGGCAACCACACATTGATGTCCCTCTCCCTCTCTTTCTCCCTCCCTTTCCCTCTCTCTGAAAGTAAATAAAATCTTGGGGGGGTGGGGGGCGGAGACAATGAACACAGAAGTGAAGTTATTTAGTGCCAGGCAATTTACATACATTTCATTTAATCCTCATTGGTACCTTTGATAAAAAACTTTTGTAAGAAATTTGGCAGAACTGATCAAAATTTAAAATACACATGACCTAAAAAACCCAGAGATTCAGCTTCTAGAAACCTACCCAACAGAAATATGCAAGTGGGGGAAGGTAAGAATAAGAAATTACATATAAAAGTTAAGGGCACATACCCAGGTTGCAAGCCAGGTCTTGCAGGCAATTACACATGATGTTTCTCTTCCTTACTTCCTCCCTCCCTTCCCTCTCTCTAAAAATAATAAATAAAATATCTCTAAAAATAATAACATTAAAAAAGAAACTGCATATGTGAATTACTTGGAAACACAATAAAGCAAAAATAACACGCATTTCCCCTAGAGGAAACTACCTATAAATTATTCTATAATTATGACTTGGTATAATACAGGCACATTTTTAATTTTTTAAGCTTTTACTTGTTTTTAGAGAGGGGAAGGAAGGGAGAAAGAGAGGTAGAGAAGCATTGATATATGAGAAATACATCAATTGGTTGCCTCCCACGGTTGTGGGTTATATGTCCCAGCCCACAACCAAGGCTTGTACACTGACTAGGAATCGAACTGGCGACCTTTTGGTTTGCAGGGCAGTGCTCAATCCATTGAGCCACACCAGCCAGGGCAGCACATCCCTGTACTGTGCTTTGCAGACACAGTGTCTTACAAATTGAAAGTCTGTGGCAAACCTGTGTCCACTGAGTGGATTGGTGCCATTTTCTCAACAGCATTTGTTCACTTTATGTCTCTATTTTGCATTTTGGTAATTCTTACCATACTTCAAATTTTTTCATTATTACTATTTGTTTTGATGAACTATGACCAGTGATCTTTGATGTAACTATTGTAATTGTTTTTGAGATGCCTCAAACTATTCCCATATAAAATGGTGAACTTAATAAATGCACGTGTCCTGAACTGCTCCACCAACAGACCTTTTTTTCCCTCTGCCTCCCTACCCACTTCTCTCACCCTCCCTATTATCTAACCTAATTCACTGCAACATTAAAATCAGACCAGCCCTGGCCAGGTGGCTCAGTTGGTTGGAGTGTCACCCCGTACACCAAAAGGTTGCAGGTTCAATCCCCACTGGGAGTGCATATGGGAGGCAGCTGATCAATGATTTTTCTCATGCCAATAAAAAGAGATATCCTCAAGTGAAGGCTAAAGACAACAAAAATCAAAACAATCTCACAATTGCATAAAAAAAATATTATTAAATACATAAAAATCGGGCTAATTAACCCTGCAGTAGCCTCTAAGTATTCAAGTGAAAATTATAAGTCTTTTGCTTTAAATCAAAAGCTAGAAATAATACAGTTTAGTGAGGAAGACTTGTTAAAAGTCAACAGGCCGAAACCTAGGCCTCTTGTGATGAACAGCCAAGTTGCAAATGCAAAGGAAAAGTTCTTAAAGAAAAATTAAAAGTGCTACTAAAGTTTTAGTGGTCTAGATAGAAGTTGTGACATTCCCTTAAGCCAAAGTTTTATCCAGAAACTTCAATTCTATGAAGGCTGAGAGGTGAGGACTCTAAAGAAGAAAAGTTGGAAACAGCAGACACTGTTCATGAAGAAAAACAAAAGCACCTCCATAACATAAAGTGCACGGTGAAAAAGCAAGTGATGTAGAATCTACAGCAAGTTATCCAGAATATCTAGCTCAGAAAATGAATGGCCATGGCTACATTAAACAGATTTTCAATGTAAACTGAGCAATTTTAGAAGATTCCATCTAGGGTGTCCTACCTGGAAAGGCAAAGTCAATGTCTGACTTCAATGCTTCAAAGGACAGGCTGACTCTCTTCCTAGCAGCAATAAATCTCATGGAGTCATTGTTCATTTAACCATTCAAAAAATACTAGGGTCCTTAAGAATAAAGGGTCTGTGCTCTATAAATGGAAAAACAAAGCTGGATGACAGCACAACATGGATTACTGAGTATTTTAAGCACAGTGTTGAGACCTACTGCTCAGAAAAAAGATTCCTTTCAAAATACTGCTTGATAATAGTGTACGTGGTCACCCAGGAGTTCTGATGAGATATGCAATGAGATTGTTATTGTTTTCATGCTTGGTAATACATCTATTTTGTAGTCCACAAATAAAGGAGTAACTCTGATTTTCTAGTCTTACTATTTGAGAAACACATTTTGTAAGGCTACCGCTATCATAGACAGTGACTGCTCTGATGGATTTGAGCCAAGTAAATTAAAAGCCTCTGGAAAGGACGCACCATGCTAGTTGCTATTAAGAACATTCATGATTCACAAAAAGAGGTCAAAATACAAACATTAGGAGTTTGGAAGAAGTAATTCCAGCTCTCATGGATAACTTTGAGGAGTTCAAGACTTCAATGCAGGTAACTATAGATGTGGCTAAAATAGCAAGACAACAAAAACTACAAGTGGAGCCTGAAGATGCGACTGAATTGCTGTGATCTCATGATAAACTTTCAAGGAGTTGTTTCTCAGCCCTAGCTGGTGGCACAGTAAATATGGCGGTGACCTACAAACACAAAGGTTGCTGGTTCGATTCCCAGCCAAGGCACACATAATCAAGTTGCAAGCGAGGTCTCCAGCTACGTCTGTAAGTGGCAGGTGAAAGGCAACCATACATTGATGTTTCTCCCCTTCTCTACCTACCCTGGAATAAATAAAATCTTTTAAAAAATAGTCAATCAATCACCCCTCATGAAATGGGCTAACATGTTTAAATTAAAAGTCTTAAAAAAAAAATTTCACTGAAGCCAAACGCAGCCTCTTACAACAATGCCAGCTGGTACAATGATACACATGGAACCTAGATCTAGCAAAAGAAGCCTGTATTAGAAGGGACCCACTCTCCAGAATGTAACATTTTATAGGGGGGAGGGGATGGTGTCCCCCTTGTATAAATATAACTTTTATATGCTCCAGGAAAACAAAAACCCATTTGGCTTGTTTTATTGAAGAACTCATCATGGTGGTTTGTAACTGAACACACAGCATCTCTGAGGTGCTCTGTACTAAGCAGCAATTAAAAAACCAAGAAGAGTTCCGACAAGATGGCATAGGAGTAAGTGGAGCTACACCAACCTCCTCCCAGGTTGCCAAATTGGAAAGGAGGAAGTAAAACTGTCATCATTTGCAGATGATATGATAATGTACATACAAAACCAGACTCCACCAAAAACCTACTTGATCTAATAAGCAAATTTAGCAAAACAGCTGGATATAAAGTCAATATTCAGAAATCAAAAGTATTTTTGTATACCAATAATGAAACATCAGAGACAGAAGCGAGAAAACAAATCCCTTTTACCATAGCAACAAGAAAAATAAAGTACTTAGGAATAAGCTTAACCAAGGAGGTAAAAGACCTGTACTCAGAAAACTACAGAACATTAAAAGAAAGAAATTAAGGAAGGTACAAATAAATGGAAGCCCGTACTATGTTCATGGATAGGAAGAATTAACATTAAAATGTCCATACTACCCAAAGCAATCTATAGATTCAATGCAATCCCAATTAAAATACCAATGACATACTTCACAGATCTAGAAAAAATACTTCAAAAATTTATATGGAGTCAAAAACAACCACAAATAACCACAGCAATCTTAAGAAGAACAAGATAGGAGGAATCACAATACCAGACATCAAACTATACTACAAGGCCACTGTCATCAAAACAGTCTGGTACTGGTATAAGAATAGACATATAAATCAATGGAACAGAATAGAGAGCCCAGAAATAAATCCAGGACTCTATGGTCAATTAATATTCGACAAAGGGGGAATGAATATAAAATGGAGTAAAAACAGTCTCTTCAAGAACTGGACAGCAACATGCAAAAAAAAAAAAAAACCAAAAAACTGGACAATCAATTTACATTATACACCAGAGTAAACTCAAGATGGATAAAGGATTTAAACATAAGCAATGCCACCATAAAGGTCCTGGAGAGAAATATAGGCAGTAAAATTTTAGATATCCTAAGCAGAAATATGTTTACTGATACTTCTCCAAGGGCAAAGGAAATAAAAGAATAAACAAAATGGACTATATCAAACTGAAAAGTTTCTGTTCACCTAAAGAAAACACCGGCAAAATTAAAAGGAAACTAACTGTATGGGAAAACATATTTGCCAATGATACCTCAGACAAGGCTTTGATATCCAAAATATATAAAGAACTTATGAGACTCAACACCAGGGAGACCGACAGCCCAATTAAAACATGGACAAAGGACCTGAACAGACACCTCTCTGAGGAAGACATACAAAGGGCCCAAAAGCATATGAAAGAATGCTCAACATCACTAGCCATCAGACATGCAAATTAAAACCACAATAAGACACAACCTCACACCTCTCAGAATGGCAATCACCAACAAATCAACAAACAACAAGTGTTGGCAGGGATGTGGGGAAAAGGGAACCCTGGTGCACTGTTGGTGGAAATTTAGGCTGGTGCAACCACTATGGAAAACAGTATGGAGTTTCCTTAAAAAACTAAAAACGGAACTGCCTTTTGATCCAGTGATTCCACTACTAGGATTATACCCGAAGAACCCAG
The DNA here is from genome assembly GCA_004026585.1 of Noctilio leporinus. Classification (NCBI taxonomy): domain Eukaryota; kingdom Metazoa; phylum Chordata; class Mammalia; order Chiroptera; family Noctilionidae; genus Noctilio; species Noctilio leporinus. The sequence goes on along the minus strand of PVIW01003243.1, from coordinate 62,455 downwards.
AAACACCAATTCAGAAGAACCTATGCACCCCTATGTTCATAGCAGCGTTATTTACAATAGTCAAGTGTGGAAACAGCCTAAGTGCCCATCAGTGGATGACTGGATCAAAAACTTTGGTACATTTACACAATGGAATACTATACAGCAGAAAGAAAGAAGGAACTTGTACCCTTTGCAACAACATGAATGGAACTGGAAAGTATTATGCTCAGTGAAATAACTCAGTCAGTGAAAGACAAATACCATATGATCTCACCCATTACGGGACAATAATGAACAAAACAAACAAGCAAAACAGAACCAGAGCCAGATGAATACAATGAACAGACCTTCAGTGGGCATGGGGGGGTGGAGGGGAGAGGGCAAAGAGGGGGAGCAGATTAGTCAAGGAACTAGCATGGAAGAACCATGGACATGGACAATAAGTGGGATTGACTTTGGTGGGGAGTGGGTGAGTAGGGAAGGGGACAGGGGGGAGTAAAAAGGGGATGGATGTAATACAACAATAAAATTAAATTAGAACAATTTTTTAATTAAAAAGTAAATAAAAACAGAATCCTAGATCCCAAAATAAATCCACTGAATCTTCATTTCTGCCATCAAGTTCCTGAGTTGATTTGTATCCACATTCAAGTTTGAGTGAGAAGTAGAGGCTACATGAAATGACATTCATAGTTGGTTGAACTGTTAATTGGTTTAATTTCCAAATTCTCCTCAGATTAAAAAAAATTTTATTGATTATGCTATTACAGTTGTCCTAATTTTCCTCCTCTCCTCCACCCCCCACATCATTATCCATGTCCATGGGTCATGCATATAAGTGCCCCTTAGCCACTTTACTTCCCATGCTATACTTTACTTTATTATCCCCTGACCATTCTGTAACAATAAATTTGTACTTCTTAATCACTTCACCTCTTTCAGCCATCCCCCTACCCCTTCTTGGTTCTGGTAACTATCAAAACACTCCCAGTATCTATGATTCTGTTTCTGCTCTGCTTGTTAGTTTTGTTTTTTAGATTCAGCTGTTGAAAAATATTTATTTGTTGCCATTTTATTGTTGTATTTTTTATCTTCTTCTTAAAAAAGACACTTTAACATTTCATATAAAGCTGTTCTGGTGGTGATGAACTCCTTTATCATTTTCTTGTCTGGAAAGCTCTTTAACTTTCCTTCAACTCTAAATGATAGCTTTTCAGGGTAGAATAATATTGGTTGTAGGTCCGTGCTCTTCATCACTTAAAATATTTCTTGCCAATACCTTCTAGCCTGCAAAGTTTCTTTTAAGAAATCAAGCCCTGGCTGGTGGCACAGTGGATAAGGCGCCAGCCTGAGAACCCAAAGGTCCCTGGCTCAATTCCCAGCCAGGGCACATAACCAGGTTGCAAGCCAGGTCTCCAGCCAGATCCATAGCTGGAGGCAGGTGAAAAGCAACCATACATTGATGCCTCTCCCCTTCTCTCTAAAAATAACAAATAAAATATCTTAAAAATAAAGAAGTAAAAGATATCGTTAAAAGAAATCAGCTGAAGGTCTTGAGGGGGCTCCCTTATAGGTAACTAACTGCTTTTCTTCTGTGCTTTTAAGGCTCGCTTTGTCTTTAACCTTTGGCATTTTATGATGATGGGTCTTTGTGTGAGCCTCTTTGAGTTCATCTTGATTGAGATTCTCTGTGGTTCCTGGACTTTTATGTCTACTACCTTCACCAAATTAGAAGTTTTCTTTCAAATAAATTTATTTTTTCAAATAAATTTTCGATTCTAGCTCTTCTCCTTCTTATCCCACTATGATTCAAATATTGGTACGTTTGAAGTTGTCCTAGAGATTTTTTTACCTTATTCTTATTGGGGGGTGGGTTTCCCTTATGTTTCAGATAATTGATTTTATTCATGGTTTATCCACTCTCCTGTTGATTCCCTTTAAATTTTTCTTTATTTCACTTGGCATAACCTTCATTTCTGCATGGGTCATTCTTATGTTGCTGAAGTACCCAGTGAGTTCCTTGAACATTCTAATAACCAGTGTTTTGAACTCCGCATCTGATAAATTGTTTACCTCCATTTTGTGCAGTTCTTTTTCTACCTATGCATTAGGTAGACCTGCTTTGACTCCCAGTTTTGTAGCATGGCCTAATGTTAAAAGAGCATGCAAGAGTAGTGGGATGGAGAGGAACATTTTGTAATTGACAGAGTGGGGCAAATGTGGAACCTGGATGATAAGAGTCTCAGGTATACATAGTGCCACCACTCTGTGGCTCTATGTAGGGGAGGGCTTAGTAAAGAAACAATCGCCTCTGCCTGGCCTCTGGATTTTTGTCCAGGAGGAAGCTGTCCCCTGACACTCATCCTGTGGCCAGACACTTCAGATACTCCCTGTATGCCACTGCTGTCCTTCAAGTCACTGCCCTGGGGCTAGAGCTCCAAGGGAGTGCATGTAAGTTTTACATCTGCCGTGGCCCTTAAAGAGGAGATACCTGAGAATCCTGCAGTTTTTATTTCCACCCTAACCCCCAGTGATTTTTACAGCCAGAAGTTATGAGGGCTTATCTTCCTGGCACTGAAACCCTGGGCTGGGTGGTCTGGTGTGATGATGGGATCACTCACTCCTGAGATACCCCTACTGATTTTTATCCATCAAATGTGGGTGTGAGACTGAGCCCATTCCATGTCTCTGTGCCTTGCCTAACCGTCAGAATGAATATGACTTCTTTAATTTCCTGGTTGTTGGATTTCCATACAGCTCAATCTACTGACAGTTCTGGGTGATAGCTGTCTTGTAGTTTAGTTGTATTTTTTGCTGTGGTTGTTCGAGGAGACAAGTCGTGTTTACCTACACCTCCATCACCTGATCTTTAACTCTTTACTGTGCCTACAAGAAGAGCCTCCTACAACTTTTCTGTGCCCAACTCAGATTGTACCCTTTGTCTCCAGCCATTTGGTACACAGTGAGTATAGCTTCATGGGCAGTGTTTTCTTGCCTTACTCACCTTCAGGGTAAAAGATGCAGGAGGGGTATACAAACATGCTAGGCCTATGTTTGGGGACTGAAAAGAAGGATAAAATTTAAAATGAGTGTTCGGTTTTGCCTGAGATTCTATGACCTAAGGGGCATTTTCCTCTCTCCAGTCTGAGTTCTCAGATGTCCCTACATGACCAGGGGCCTTGTGTAGGAGTCTGTGGTCAATCCCTAAGACTTGCGAAGCATTAGCACTGTAACCTAAATCTGGCTCATCCACAGATGTGTAAAATAGGGGCTGTCACCCAGCACTCCAGCCCCCACTGGCTGATTTTGACAGCCAGGGTAGAAACAAACACATGTGAGAGAGTTGGAAATGACCAAAGGCCTTTGGGAGCCCCTCTTGGAAAATTGCCAGATTCCTTTTACAGAAGCCTTTTTCTATTTGAGGGGCTGAAGAGATTTATGGAAAAAAGTATAAACTCAGCCCTACTTACATGGCACTTACTAATCCCCAAATACTCGCTGAACCAAGCAAGGCTCTGTCACTGCCTTCTTCACTATACCTATACATGGGGTCCCCAGCACAACCTATAGCCCCTGCTTCTCCTGACCTTATAGCTGCTCCACCAACTAAGCTCTTGCCCCTGATAGAAACAGCAAGGGAATGCAGCTGCCAACTAGTGACAACAGACCCTTCTCCTTCATTGATCTCAGGCAAATCAAAACTGACCTTGTAAACTATTTGGACAATCAAGACAAATATATAAATGCTTTCCAGCACCTTATTTTATTTTAGCATATGAACTTCCACGAAAAGATGTGACAATAACTCTAACACAAACTTTGTCAGATATTGAACAGGAAAAGTAAGTAAGGAGGCTAGAAAACTTGCTAAGAATTTACATCTGTCCAACAACAAATACCCTATAGAAGAAACAGCAGTCCCACCCATGCATCCTGAGTAGGATTATAATAGCAATTCCCAAAGGTGGGAAGGAACCATTTCTTACTTAGTATTAAGGCAGGGCTCAAGGCAGACCTACCAAAAGGCCATTCATTATGGTAAGGTGCCTGTCATTAGCCAAGACCTGAATGAAAATCCTATTATGTTCTTACAAAGGCTAAGGGAAGCACTCATTAAACATACTAACCTAGATATAGTCATATGAGGGACAAATAACATTCAAGTACAAAGTTTTAACTCAATCTGCTTCTGACATTCAGGGAAAGTTACAAGAACTTCTTGGTGGACCTGGGGTTTCCTTAGATGGGTTAGTGACCACAGTTAATGAGGTCTTTTACAACTACAACCAGGAAAGGGAAGCCAGGGCTCAAAAGGAGAAATATGAGACTAGGCACACCCAAGTTTCAGCCACCCTTGCAGGACATTCAGTCACATCCTGCAGGCCCTGCAGTTTGCTCCAAAAAACATTATTTGTCACATGTACTGAAAAGTGGCACACTGGACAAAGGAGTATCCTAATCATAATAAGCCTCCCCAAATGCCCTGCTACAAATGCAGGAATGTAGGCCAATGGGCAGCTCGTTCTCTCTGTCCCTTGAGCAAAAGGGGCCTGGGCTTGAGGCTATAGTTGCCTTACAGATAGTAACCAAGGACTGAAGCTGCCTGCCCCAGTGAGCCCCAACCTCAAGAGGCCACCATCCCTGAATTGAAGCCCAGGGAACACATGCATGTGGCAGGTAGAACAATAACCTGTTTATTGGATACTGGAGCCACCTAGTCTGTCCTTATTACCTTCTGATAAGTAGCCTACTATCTATCCCTTTTAATTTACAGTAGGTCTCCACCTGTTAACTGCCTATGAGTTGGCCAATCATGTGGCCCAATCTTGAAAATTAAATTCTTGTTAGCTTTGACTTTCCACCCATAGCTAGGGCTATGTTCAGCCATTAATCTCTGCTATCTTAGATAAAAGACTACTTTCCAGCCCATGGTGCACCCTATCTGTTCAAAATCTTGCACTGTTACCCAAGACTTTCTCCACTAACAATCAACATTCCCCTACAGGGGCTCTACTCTCTCACATAATAAACCATCTTCAGGTCACCTATCCCTTCTGCACTGTTAGTAACGCTCCAGGAGGATATGTCTGTAAGAAGGCTTGCTAATATAGCCACTGCCAACAGAATTTTTAAAATCCCAAATCCTTATTCATGGAGCTTTTCTCAACACCAATACCCTATACCTCTGGAGAAATTCCTAACCTGCAGGACAAAACAAACTTCATACACACCCATTTTCCAAAGCCAGCTATTCCTAGCCCACCTCTAAACAAACGCTTACCAAAAACAACTTACTGCCAAGGTAGACCATCCTATTAAGTTAATAAAGTCCTCCCAAAAGAAAGGGATTACTGTATCACTATTGTCTCTCTCTCCTAGCCACACATTTTGGACTCAAGAGGGGATTTACCTTTACTGAATTCAAAAACAGCACAAGGTCCTGCAATCCCATAAATAGACCCCCCTGGTTGCAGCCTCATTGGCAGCACAAGGGTTACAATAATGGTGGGGTACTAAACACCCAAGAACCAAACTATTAGTCAGTGGCAAATTAATCTCTGTAGAAACTCAGCCCATTAAATGTGCAGAGTTTTGTTTTGTTCTTTCATTTGCGGCATATTTGTCTCATTTTGACAGCCTCCCTGTGTTTGTTTCTCTGTATCAGATATAGCTGCTATGTGTCCCAGGTTTGGTAGTATGGTCTAATACAGTATGTGTCCTGTAGGATCCAGTAGCATAGCTTTCTCTATGACCCAAGTTGGGTACTCCAGATGCACCCACTATGTGTACATCCTTCGGTTGCAGTTGAGCCTTTGAGTGCTGTTTCCACATCCAAGATCAGCCACCACCTGTGTTCTGTTCAGGATTACATAGCGTAAGCTACAAGTGATCGACAGGTGGCTGCTGCTTGTGCTGGGCTTGCAGGTGCCCAGGCGAGGCCCAGCTGTGAACCTAGGCCAGCTGTTGCTAGTGCTGGGCCTGGGGCCACTTAGCAACAGGGACGGTGAAGCCAGATAGCAGCTTGTCTGAGATAATTTAGGAAAATCTGAAGCATGGACCAAGACAAGCCATTTGTATGGAAAAGTTACTGGAAACAACCTATGTGGGTCTGAATGGTGGGTGGGGCAGGGCCTCAGGAAATCACCAGGGTGGGCAAACAGTGTGAGCCAGGTTGGCGGAATCTCAGACCTAACTCCTGGCTCTTCAGGGAGAGGATTCAGAAAAGAACAGCGGCCTCTGCCAGCACTTCTGTCTAGGAGAAAGATGCCCTTCAGCTCTCACCCTGATGCTGTACAATTTTGTTCCTTACTGTATGTCTCTGATGCCTTTCGATCTGCTGGCCCCTATCTGGAGCTCAGAAAAAGTGAGCCAAGTCTATGCACAGGGTCTTTAAGAGGAACTGCCAGGGAATCCAGCTGTTTCTGTCTTCCACAGACTCATTTACCAAGGTTTTTCCAGTAGGAAGTTATGGCAACTTCTCTTCCTGGCCCTGGAACCCTGGGCTGGGGGGATTTGGTGTGGGGCTGGAACCCTTGGCTCCTTAGATATGCCCACCCTGCCCCACATTTTCATCCACCACATGTAGGTGTGGGACTAGACATTCTGCATCTCTGCCCCTCCTACCAGTCTCAATGTGGTTTCTTCTTTAATTCCATAGTTGTAGGACTTTCATTAGCTCAATTTCTGATGGTTCTGAACTATGGTTGTTCTATGGTTCTAATCTATGGCTGTTCTATAGTTCTAATTTTTTTTTGAAGACTTTATTTACTTTTAGAGAGACAAGAAGTGAAGAAAGAGAAGGAGAGAAACATGAATGTGTGGTTGCCTCATACACACCCCCAACTGGGGACTCAGCCTGCAACCCAGGCACGTGCCCTGACTGGGAATCAACTGGCAACCCTTGGGTTCACAAGCCAGCAAGCACCCAATCCACCGAACCATATCAGCCATGGCTAAAAAAATGTTTTGCTTTTTTTTAAAATTTAATTTGTTGTTGTTGTTGTATTACATCCAGCCCCTTTTTACTCCCCTCTGTCCCCTTTAAAGAAAGTTTTAGCCCTGGCTGGTAACACAATGGATAAGGCGCTGGCCTGCGAACCCAAAGGTCGCAGGTTTGGCTCCCCAGCCAGGGCACATAACAAGGTTGCAAACCAGGTCTCCAGTCAGGTCTGTGGCTGGAGGCAGGTGAAAAGCAACCATACATTGATGTCTCTCTCCCTCTCTGCCTCTCTCTCTTCCCCTCTTTCTAAAAATAATTAAAAATAAAATCTTTAAAAAAAAAAAGTTTTATAGCCAAACTGTAAACGGCTGTGTATATCTTCAGTACATGCACTTGTCAATCATTCTTAAAATACACAGCCCAATTTGATTAAGAGTCATGGAAAAGGAACATGTGGCATATACAACTGGAATCCTCAAGAAGGCTTTTAATAAATTCCTGGGCTAAAAACAGTTCTACATATATTTGCTAAGGGAATTTTACAGAATGAAAGTATAGCTAAATGTGGACCTTTGATGATGAGATTGCAACGCATCCCTGTTTAAAGTTTTCAAATTTAAAGTGTGTGCATACTTTTAGAAATATAGTAACCCCCAGGTTTAACAATCTTCTTTGCCACATCTCAGTCACTTTTAATTTCCAATACCTCTAAGCAAACATTTTAAATTCTTTTAGCTATTTCTTTGGTATTTACATTTATTATAAATGTGCATGCTCAGATAGAAACTATCTTTCCATTTGGGATGTTATCCATCACCTTCCTAATGTGAAAGCGAAAATTTAGTACTCCAAAGTGTACCCTCCCCTAATCTTTCTTGTATAATTTTATCACTGTTCTTATTTAAGCCACTATCCACTGTTTTTCACAAAGAGAGGAGAGAAAAGAAAATTATCAATATAGTATCAGAAGTTAACTTCCCAAAGCTTTAAAAGGACACAATTTTTCAGGTGAAAGGGTTCGTTAAGAACCCAATACAATCAGAAAATTCACACACATCTCTCCAAAATACCAAGGACAAAGATAAAAGGTTATAACTTTTCAAAAAAATCATTAAAAAAAGGGAACCAGGCTGGTATTACATTCACTAGTAACAATGAGTACATAATCAATATCTTTCATAAACATTTCCATCTAGAGTTTCATAGCTAGCCAATCTAGCAATCAAATGCCAAGGCAATGTTTAACATCCTAAGAAAAGTTACATGGGAGTAAAATGAGATTTGAAAGATGTAGATAGCCCTGGCCAGTGGCACAGTGGATAGGTGCTGGCCTGTGAACCCAAAGGTCATTGGTTCGATTCCCTGTCAGGGCACATAACCAGGTTGCAAGCCAGGTCTCCAGCCAGGTCCTTAGCTGGAGGAAGGTGAAAGACAACTATACACTGATGTTTCCCTCTCTGCCTCTCTCTCTCTCTTCCCCTTTCTCTAAAGTTAATAAAATCTTTTTTTTAAAAGAAGACATAGATCTAAGAAACACAGTTTCTGACCCAGGAATAATGGTTGATAGCTAGCTATACAAGAGACATTGTGGGAGAGCATCTTGATTAGAGAAGAGCAGCAAAGTGGGTTCCAGGAATGAAAACACTGTTCTTAAGGCCCAGAGCATTAGATATTAAAAATTTTTAAAGGCCCATTAAATTTTTAAAAAGGCCCAATTAAAAAGAAAAGTTACTAATAATCCTAATATAGTACTTGGACTATCACTGCATGATTTAACCATAAGTACATTGTTCAACAGTGTCCCTTTTAAAAATTAAGCTATGAGCAAATTAAGACTTGACTATGATCACAAAAGGACTTTGATAACAAAAACATAGTTTTCATAAAGTGGGAATCTCAAGGGTGATTTTTAAAAAGTATATTAAAGCAGTAAGTGTACTAATTTGAAGACATAATAGCTCTTTTATATTTGTTATCTACCACATACAAGTATTATGTTTAAAAAAATAAAATCAAGTACCAGATTGGAGAAAAGAGCTATAGTAACTATTATATATAGAGAATTCATTAAAAGGTACAAAGGATTTGAAAAGGCAATTCAGAGAAATGCTAACCAATTAATAATTTCCTTTTCAGACTAATGAAAAACTTAAGATTCATACTACTATCAGCAAGGGTGTAGAAAAAATGATAGTTCAAACACTGTTGGTGTAAAGATAAATTCAAAAAATTTTTGAAAACAGCCAGTCTAGATCTAGGTTAGATCTAGAAAGAAAAAAGGAAATGAGACATACAATACAGAATGAACAAAATGTCTAATAATAAGAAAAATTATAAACCTATATGGCTGTTTAAGAAAATACTGTACAAAAATCAAAAGTACACTGGTGAAGGAAATAAATAGCAGCCTGCAGAATAAAGTGGAATTGAACAAGGAAACAGGAAAAAATAAATATAACTCATTTTTCTTCTAAAATAAATTTCAGTTGTAGGTTATTGATATAAGAATGAACTTTTAAAAAAAATAAATCTTAGCAATGATTTAGGATCTACTTAAACAGTTCCCATATTAACTAAATTTTGTCAAGATACCACCAACATGCATTTTAAAAAGGAGAAACCAGGGGCTGGTGACTCAGCGGATAGATGCTGGCCTGCGAACCCAAAGGTCACTGGTTCAACTCCTAGTCAGAGCACAAAACCAGGTTGCAAGCCAGATCTCCAGCCAGGTAGGTCTGTGGCTGGAAGCAAGTGAAAGGCAACCATATAATATGTTTCTCTCCCTATCTTCCTCCCTCCCTGCCCCTCTCCAAAAATAATGAATAAAATCTTTTTAAAAAAAGAAAACAAAAAGGAGAAACTGAAAAGTACAAGTTACTTTCGAAATGTCTGAAAAAGTGGCAGAATCAGGATAAGAACAAACAGGTCTAAAATTCAGAATTGTTTTGCTATATATTGAATTGGATTGCTGGATCTGACAATCTTGAATAAATTATAGACTCATGACAGTTATTCATTTTAATATCATACTATGGAAGGTAAAAAATAATTTATGATCTGTTCAGACTATGAAGTACCAAAAACACATCTGGAGGAAGGTGCTAAATCTAAAAATGAAAAAAATAAAAATAAATAAAAAAGTTAACCAAAGATTTCCCAGACAAAAGCAGGGCTGGGGGGAATCTTGTTAACACATCAAAACATCCTTGTTTTAACATTACTGATTCAAATATATCTTCAATAGCATACTACGAAACTTCACTTCAAAATGACTCCACATTCAAGTGATAGTAGACTAGATTACCTCAATATAGCATACAGCATTTATTAAAGTGCTAATTACTAACATCAGCCTTTTGAGACAGACTTTAGGCTGCGGATACTTAAGATGTGAGGATTTACACTCATTTTGAAAACCCACCCATCTTCAATGAAAACCAAATACAAACTTTTGTCTGTCTTTTCAACTGAGAAATCTTGAGAAGCACTGTATTAATTTATTTAGAAAAATGTAGCTTCCTCCTTTTGAAAGCCTAACAACATAGAAAATGATACAATTATCTGTTATTCAGCTATCCCTATAGTCCTCTCATTTTACAACCAATATTAGAGTAATGTAAATAAGCAACCTAGCACTTCACACCTTATATATAAGCCTTTCATTTCAATTTCTTCAAAAATTTGCGTTGTATTGCCTAAATTCTTAAAATCTGCCAGTGACTTAGGTCTTAGGATTCTGCATAAAATGCTATTGCTGGTGGGTGGGGAGGGGGACAGAGGGGAGCAAAAAGGGGATGGATGTAATACAACAACAAAATTAAAAAAAAAAAAAAAAAAAAAAATGCTATTGCTCTCATTCTAACCCAGAGGAAGGGAACAAGGAATTGCTATTATCATTGCTATCTATCACTTAACAAGCAAATAGATACAAATAACTAAATGGTACAAATATTTAAGCAGAAATCCTTAAGCTTCCTTATAAAAGGTAAAGAACTACCTTAAAATTTTAGATTATATCCATCAAATTATTTCAGAACTGGGTATATAATAATATTAATATATAAATATACACATGGGTATATCAATCTTTTTTTCTCCTCCCAGTTTTACAAATGGAATCCTTTGTCACTGTAGTTTCTGAAGTCAACCAAGCCCATGAATTGAGCAACTACTATTAATACACTACATTTAAGCATTTCTTCTACTATTCAGCATTAAAAAAAAGGAATAGTGGTTTTAAGTGCCAAGTAGGCTTCTGGTTTAAAAAAATAATTAAACTGTGTCCTTTATAAATACATATGTTAAATTTGTCATGTCACAACGAACTTTCCATAAAGATTTATAAGATAAATAGTGTATTAAATAAGTAGGTACTTGCTGCTAATATTGCACGTGCATGTGTTTAATGGTTCTTTAGTGACTTGTCTTTGGAATGATTCTGTCCTACCTTTGCTGCTGCAGCCCGCCTGTCCTTTGCATCACTGAATTCATACTTCTGGAAGTACCCAATATGCACTGTAACAGACAGATGGACAGATCAATGGGCCACAGCGGCAAAGGCCATATAGACAGACTTGATAAAATTAAAATTAAGGTATGTAAAAGGGAGGGGGAAATCAGAAGTAAACACATCCACCTATATTCTATAGTAAAATACCTGAACTTCACATCTACAACACTCCCATACATATACCCAAGTAATCTATTCTTGATTTCCTTTATTCCCTTCTTTCAAGTAGTATCATTCTAACAGGTAACATAATCAGTATTTTTAATACCATCAACAGTTACAGATACAGCAGGCACTTCTGTAACCATGCCACACAATTTCCTCAGATAGATGTTGCTCTATCCATATACAAGAAACTATCACATCCAAAGACTTTGTATGCCAAAATTAAAATGACAATTATTACATAAATTTTCTACTGTATTGCCAAGGTCATGTGATTAGAGTACACATGAAATCACGGAATAAAAGTTCTATTTCAGCATTTTATCATTCTACACTTTTCTATGTAAAAATGGTTACTAGCACCACATCAAGATAACTTTGGAGCCTTAAAAAAATATGCATAAGAATGCCATTTAGGCCAATTACCAAGATACAGTAAAATATACACAAAATTACCAATCATTATATTTAAAAGTTACGTAAAATCCTGTTACCTCAGATCTAGTCAAACAAGTATTCAAATAGCTTCTAAAAGTTATTTTTTTAAAAGAACCTTAGTATCTCAAAATTCTGCCTTGGCTTGTTTCATCAAAAGCTTACACCCCGGCCCTGGCTGGTAGCACAGTGGATAAGGCGCTGGCCTGCGAACCCAAAGGTCGCAGGTTCGATTCCCCAGCCAGGGCACATAACCAGGTTGCAAGCCAGGTCTCCAGTCAGGTCTGTGGCTGGAGGCAGGTGAAATACATTGATGTCTCTCTCCATTCCCCTCTTTCTAAAAACAATGAAATAAAATCTTTTAAAAAACAAAAACAAAAACAAAAAAAAAAAGCTTACACCCATGTGAAAGTCATTTTAAGTTATTATTCAAATACATTATTTTGCAGGCATCTAAAATAATATGGATCCATGCATTCATATTTAAGAAAGACTGAGGGAAAATGTTACCCCTTTTGTTTTCAGGGGATCTAACCATTTATATACTTGTTATTGTAATCCCTCAAAAACATGAGCAGGTATCGAGACATGACAATCAAATGTCATGCTTGACCCTTGACTGAATTCTAGACTGGAAGAAGAAAAGCTCAAAAATACATTATTGGACAAAACTGAGGAAGAAATCTGAATGTGATAATGTATACTTTTTTTCCCTACAACAATTTTTTCAGACATAATACATATATTGAATTATGACACAGTTGTATCAGTCACTAGTTTAGAACATTTTATCACCCCAAAAAGAAACCCCATGCCTATTAGCATCCACTCCCCATTATCCCCTTACCCAATCCAACCAAGCTTCTGACAACCACTGATCTACTTTTGTCTCGATGGATTTGCCTATTCTGGATGTTTCATTATAAATGGCATCAGAGAACAAGACCTACTATGATAGCTAACTTCATCATTTAGTTTTACTTATCAAGGAAGACCAGCAAGCTGAGAGCCTGCCATGGACAAACAGATCTGTTTTACTAAGGGAAAGAAGAAGAGGAACTTTTAATCCAGGAATTAGTTAAATGAAGGTCGCTTAATACCTCAACTACACTATTATATTTATTTTGCAGATGGGGAGAAAGAATTTATGAAAACTAAATAACTGATACAAAGTTATAAAGCTGGCAAAAGGCAAAGCTGAAACGGAACTTAGTTCTGTATGATGCTGAAGACTTAGCCACTAAGCTATTTTTGACTCTTAATAATTCACCAGTTCTGATTCTACAACCTAACATCTAGAATGCCACTCCTCTCCATTACAGCCTTGCTAACCTCATCATATACTGCACTGACCAAAGCATTTGTTTAGTTTATTCCATAGGAGACACACTTTTGATTTTCAAAATAACTTTATTCACTTGGGTATACTGAGTATGTTGGCTATTTACCACTATTGGCTTCTAGTGGGTAGAGGACAGAGTTGCTGCTAAACATCTCCCAATGCATAACACAGCCCCACAGCAAATAATTACTTGCCCAAACTCAATAGTACCAAGAAGTTCTGCAAACCACTGTTGACATAGTCAATCAGTCATAACGCCTTCTCCATACACTTGCACCTTTTTTTTTTTGCGTTAGTTGCATTTTTGCCTTTCTTGAAATAATAAAGTATATTATGCCAAAAAACAGTGTATTTTCTTCCATCTTCAATATTAAAATGGCTGCACAAAAATTCACCAATTTTGATGAATTTTTTAAATATATGCTGATATGACAGCTGCCACAATACAATTCTAACAATTGTTTCAAAAGAAGTTAAAGACAGCTAAATACTATTACAGCCATCATATAAAAAATTAAATGAACTTTTTGGCCAACCGAATATTAATAAAATGATAGTATCAAGATGAGTAACCACTTCCCTGACTGGTGTGGTTCAGTGGATTGGGCATCATCCCATGAACCCAAAGGTTGCATATACCTGGGTCATGGGCCAGGTCCCCAGCTGGAGGTGTGGAAGAGGCAACAAATGGATGTTTTTCTCCCTCTTTCTCCCTCCCTTCCTCCCTCTCTATAAATAAATACAATATTTTTTATAATAATAAAACCTGCCAGTGTCTATAATGAGTGTTTATCTCGTATGACATTTATTTAACTAAACTAGGTGAACATGCACCAACTGTAGCGTTAGCCCTTATGTCGCATACCAGTACATAACAATCTCCTTCCTAACTGCCAAACCATAAGAATTAAAACAGCTTTATTCTGATTTCTGCACCAAAAAAGTGTTAGCCTGAATACACAGGGTGGGTGTGGTAAAGTGGCAAAATTTTAGTAAAATAAACATACCACACAAAAGTGTTATATTTTGGAAAAAATTTATTCTTATATGTAAATACATAAACATAGTCATTATGTTTTAAACTGTTTTTTAAAAAGTCTCCATTTGCTGCAATAATAGACTCGATTTGACTTTGGAATCTTGAGCATGCTTTCATTAACTTTTCTTTATCCATGGACATCATAATGTTTTCAATCTTAGCTTTAACAGCTTCTTTATTGAAATGATGTTTATTTACTTCTCTCTCACAAATGCTGCATACATAATAGTCTAAAGGATTTGCATCTGATGAAGCAGACAGCCAGATTTCCTTTGACCAGAATTCAGGAACACTAACAGTGAGAAATTCTTGCATCTCTTTTGCGTTATGTGCTGGTGCACCATCTTGTTGGAAGATAAAATGATGTCCACTTGCGACTTGCTTCATCGGCAGTACTACCACTTCTCTCCAAATGTCAGGGTAAACATTAGCAGTTACCTTCAAGCCTTGTGGGAAAAAATGCAGGGGTCATGGTATCTCCTTCACTGCTGACAACACCTAACACCATCACTGTAGCAGGAAATTTCATTTTCATGACAACTGGAGCTTCATTAGATTCTCATAGAGCCACCTGTTGTTTCCTCTGTTGACTATTTGGTCCTGCCGAGAATTATTTGCATCAGAGAAGAAAATCAGAGGGTTTTTCCTTTGGGATTTTTCCATTTTGTTAGCAGTTTCCTTGCTTTTTCTAAGCACCTTTCCTTTGTCTGCTCTGTCATAAACTGGCCTCTTCTAAGAACATATGATCTGTATCTGGTATCTTCAGCAATAATCTTATGAACCATTGCGTTCAACATCTGCAGCTCTCTTGCTACGGAGCGCATTGACTTTCCTGGATCTTCACTGATGATCTGTAAATTCTGTTTACAATATATGGACTTGGATGATCCTTGCATACCTTATGCATTTCCCTTATTGGTGTGGTGACATCAGAATGGGCATCATACACCTTGTTCACATTGTCAACTGTACATAAAGGGATGTTATTGAAGTCTACAATTTCCTTAGCAGTTTGCCCTGCACATAGTCCAGAAATGATGGCTGCTCTAACATGGTATTCCTTTGATATGACAGTTGCTCTTAGAATTTAATATTTTATGTCTTAAACAATAATGTTAAACCATAACCTTAGAAACAGTTTTTCAAAATTAGTAAGAAGGATGTAAAATAAGGAGATGCAAAGTTACTGCCACTTTATCGCACGCACCCTGTAGTTTAATGCATTAGTAGTCTCCAAAATGTAAAATGAATCTAAAAATATAGAAAGGCTATCATGAATAAGAGTTAAACCATCAGATTCGAATAAAGAAAGTATTAGCCTGGGTATAGTGTAATGCACTGGTAGTCTTAAAAATGTTAAACAAACCTAAAAACACAGAAAAGCTACAATGCTGTAACAGCAATTTGGCTTAAAATTTTACTGAGGATGGTATATATAGGTTCAAAAGTGTAAGTGTGGCCTGTATTAGACTTCTGACTCTATTCCACTTGTTCTTTACTTTGATTCATAGGTCATAGCAATGAAGTTTTAAGGCAAAACCCATTGACTCCGTCTGTACAAGCTAATCTCCTAGGGCACAGAGCAGGATGGACAAAGACAGAATGGATCTGGAGAGACAAAAAATATCCAACACAAAAGACAGTAGCTTGCACATACGCTTTATTTATAGTTAATGATATAAAATACTGAGTTCTGACTCCAGCTATAAAAACCTGAGCAGTTACTTAATTCCTCTTCTTAGTCTCAATTTCCTTATCAATAAAACAGTAAAAATATCATCAACTACAGAGAATAGTTGTGATGACTAACATTTTTCTTTTTTTGACAGCTTGTTGTACTTTATTGCGCAACATGCAAGGGGCAAGACAGAGCATCTTTATTATAAATAGGGGAGGAGTCAGGTCAGTCATCAAGGTCTCTTGAGCAAAACAGCATCTTCATTAACTTTCATGCTTATCTTTTTCTGGATGCAATTTAATGAGATCATCAATTCTAATGGTAATTGTAGCTTCTGTTGCAAATTTCAAACTCTTAACTTGAACTATGATTGGCTCAAACACCCCTGCCTATTTGTTGTCCCGAAGTTTGCTCTTAATCAGATCAAGACCAATCCATTTTAGATTTTTACATTCTGGGTTAACTTGAGCCTCACTGTGAAAAGCTCTTAACTTTAACTTGGCAACCAGATCAGTGGAGTCTGGGGCAGCACTGACCGCCAGTGTGTTAATAACAACCAGGAGAGATCATGCAGACTCGGCAATAGCAAGCTGTTCCTGAGACCCCATGCTGGTTACGTAGTTTTCAAGGTAAATGGAAAGGGCAGCTTCTACAGCACCCCCACCTGGAACCACAGACTTGGGACTCCAGAACTGTCTTCATCACGCAGAGCATATCATGGACAGTGCTCCATCTTGTCACACATGAAATCATACCCCACATAAGATGATGAACACAGATGTATAAGCCTTATGTGTTTTTGATTAGGATCAGTTTATCATCACAGATTCTGTCCTGTACCACCTCTTTGGCTTGTCCCAACATCGAAGCTTCAGAAGTTTCCTCACTTTCCAGATTAGCCAGGGTTGACAGAATAATTGCTCCAGAAGTTTTAGCAATGTGTTTAAGGTCCCTTTTAGAAACTCTTCTAACGGCCATCACACCAGTCTCCCCAAAATACTTGAGACACATATCATCAATTCCACCAGTGGTCAGAATAACATTGGCTCCAGTTGCTAAGATCTTCTGGATTTGCTCCTTGGTGATATCTGATTATGTCTAATCTGGCCCAGTTTTTCAGGGTCTGTAATAACCACCTGTACACCAAGCTTCATTTTTGTTTTCTGCAGGCTGAAGTCAAGGGAAGCAATTTTTGCATTAACTATTCTCTTGGGCATGCCCTGGGATCCCACCACACAGTTGAACGCTTAGCCACTGACAAGCATGCTCTCCATCTGACTTCTCCGGTGGGCTTTCAGGATGTTAATAGAATTGACTGGATTGTGAGTCTGGCTCCTTACATCTGTATACTTAATAGCAAGCACAGCATCTACCACCATGTTAGCAAAGAAATCACCACTGATTCCAATGATTTTGGATGACAATAATGTCTTAGCAGCATTAATCAGGCAACCTCTTTCAAGTTAATAATAAGATTTTCGCTGATACAATGTGTTGCTTCCTTGCAAGCAAGTCGATAGCCATTAATAACTAATGTGGGATGAATTTTGTTTGACTAGTTCATTGCATTTTTTAGAAGTTCTGCTGTGATAATAACCACGGAAGTGGTTCCATCTCCCACTTCTTTGTCCTGCAGGTAGGCCAGCTCACAAAGAACTTTCACTGCTGGGTGTTTTACCTAAAGTAACTTCAGGGTAGTCATACCATCATTAGTAATGATTATATCATCAATATCATCCACCAACATTTTATTCAAGCCAACAGGTCCAAGAGAATATTTTACAATGTTGGCAACAAAAGCAGTAGCCATTACGTTCTGGAAGCAGATCATCTCCCCAGTGCTACGGGACCCTGAACATGGACAAAGGCCCCTCCATCTTCGCTGCAGGGTATAACTCAGGTTTCACCCACACCACATACAACTAGCATCTGGGCCCCTGGGCCGGGCAGCAGCCACATCAGCAGCAGGCGGCAATGACAGCATGGAGCTAACATTTCTTTAAATAAGTAATTAAGAGCCCTGGCTGGTGTGGCTCAGCAGATTGAGCACTGGCCTGCAAGTCTGTAAATCAAAAGGTTGCTGGTTTGATTCCCAGTCAGGGCACATGCCTGGGTTGCGGGCCAGGTTCCAACTCGGAGTGTGCAAGGGGCAACCGATTGATGTTTCTCTAGGACATTAATATTTTTCTCTCCTCCTTCTCCCTTCCTTCCCCTCTTTCTAAAAATAAAATTTTTAAAAACACTTATTAAGAACAAAGCACGGAGGATATATTAGAAAATTAAGAGAAGAGTTAATTCTGTGGGTGCAACAGAAGAATGTGAACAATTCACAAATGATAAAAATAGGGATAGTACCAAGCATTACTTTCATCAATAATAACATCATTAAGAAAATTTACTCATATTTAATTTTGAATATTCAAAGTCTGTTTTTCAACTATGTCCCAGGAACTGTGCTGGTCAATGAGAATACCAAAAAAAATTAATACAATAATGCTATCACCCTTAAAGATTTCACAGTCTTCGCAGAAGATTAACACATAACTTTTTCAAACAAAAGTATGTATAAAACTTTGAGGCTCACTTTTAGGAAAGAAAGGGTCCAAAGAAGAAATGATGTTTAAGGTGGATCCTGTAGTAAGAAGGAATTTACCAGAAGAAAAGCATTTGGAGCAAAGGAAAAAAGCTTACAGAAGCTTTTTTACAGAACCATTATTCTGTTATGCCAGATTGAGTGTGAAGAAATGCAGGAGTTATCATAGTAAGGAATCTTTTATTCAAATCTGCATCCTCTTATATAGCCTAGTTACTGAGACTCCTAAGCTCCTCAAAATTAGCATTTCCTATTCCATTCTCACCCTAATGCTTATCAAACGTGGTTTACCTTTCTCAGATCATAAATTTAAATCAAGTATAAACATTTCTGACAATGTCATAAAGTGAATCGGATAATCATTCTGTAAGATATTCTGCATTTCCTGATAAATCTGTGATGACTAACTATATACTTACTGTTACTCACAAGGCCCCACCCACTTTCCATCAATATCACGCTTTTCATGTTTCCTTTGACTTTTCTGATTTTGCCAATGAGTCTTTTAATAATGTCTAATAGCTTATAACAAGACTACTTATCCACACAAAGGACACACTTTCCTTCTTTCCTAAGTAGCAACTAACTAGTCACTATAAAAGGCAGAACTTTCTTTAAACAAGCACAAAGATAGACCAACACACAACAAAAGTGAAACACACCAGGGTTGAACCTGTGTAAAAATTACACTTCAAAAGTCAAAACTGTAGGTATGGGACTCCTCAGTAATGGTGATACATATACTACCACTTTGAAAACCAGGCCAGGGCAAGTCCAGAAATAGGAAATCATTGAGATCGGGCCATATATGAATAAAACTGGGCATAATAGGTACTGAGTTATTATCTTTAAAATTAAGTATTTAAGCCCTGGCTGGTAGCACAGTGGATAAGGTGCCGGCCTGCGAACCCAAAGGTCGCAGGTTCGATTCCCCAGCCAGGGCACATAACCAGGTTGCAAACCAGGTCTCCAGTCAGGTCTGTGGCTGGAGGCAGGTGAAAAGCAACCATACATTGATGTCTCTCTCCCTCTCTGCCTCTCTCCCTTCCCCTCTCTCTAAAAATAATGAAGTAAAATCTTTAAAAACAAAAAAAAATTATTTATTTACGTGTCTGCTGAACCTACACTAGTAGCCCTAGAAAGGAATGTTCTCCACTCATTTCGATACTCCCACTGCCAAGCACATGTACAAAGGTGTGGTGTGTAGTTATCAAGATCAAATACAGATTTGACCAAACATGGTGACAAAAGATGTATAGTCATTTTAGGAATAGCAAAATTCAAGAGGACCAAGTTCAAGATGAACAGTGGAATTAGATCAGATGAAAATGGGGCTCTGGTCTTTCAGTTTCTCATCCTAAAAGCATTCACACTAATTATCTTTTGTCACATGGAAAAGAACTTTGAAAGTCACTAAGTCAAAACATTTTCTTCTGCAAGGGCAGATTCAGACTAGAGACTGATTTACTAGGGTCACACATTAAGCATGATAGATGAGACTAGACTCTAGCCTTATACTATAGGGTACAAGAGTTTTGTGAAATTTATCAAATATGAATTAAATAGACAAAGTGACCTGTTACAAACTTCAGGGCATTATATTGTTGTGCTGCATATGGAAGAACTTTTTTTTTTTTTAAAAGAGAAATGGGGAGAAAAAGAATGAGAAAAACATCAATCTCTTGCCATTTGCATGCCCCCAACCAGGGACCTGGCCCACAATCAAGGCATGTGCCCTGACAGAGAATCAAACAAGCAACCTTTCAATTCCCAGGCCAGCACTCAGTCTACTGAGCCACACCAGCCAGGGTCATATGGAAGAAATTTTTAATTATTGATTTTGGTAAACCTACGGTACTATGCAAATGAAAGCTGACCTATATTAAGTTTGGAGAACTTTCAAGTGTCCTTTTTTTTAAAAGATTTTATTTATTATTTTTAGAGAGAAGGGTAGGGAGAGAGGCATCAATATATGGTTGCCTTTCACCTGCCTCCAGCTACAGATCTGACTGGAGACCTGGCTTGCAACCTGGTTATGTGCCCTGGCTGGGAAATCGAACCAGCAACCTTTCGGTTCACAGGCTGGCACCTTATCCACTGAGCCTCCTGCCAGGGCTCAAGTGTACTTTTTATTACTCATCAGGCATAATAAAATTTTAAGAAATCTCGTGCTCGCTTCAGCAGCACATATACTAAACCTGGAACAATAGAACAATACAAGGAAGATTAGCATGGCCCCTGCAGCAAGCATGACACGCAAATTCATGAGACATTCCATATTTTTGTGTAAGCTTCCTAATAAAGTAAAAATAAGTATCTCATATTCATGTAATATCAGACATCTACACTCACAGCCATATCCTTGTATCTTACCCTTCTTTTTAACATGGTACCTGTAGCAACAGGATTCCAAGATGGCCCCAAATGATTCTTGGCTTTTGATTATTGGTGTAGCCCCCTCGCCATGAACAGGGCTGACTGGTGAAACAAATAGGACACTGCAGAAATCACAACATATGAATTCCAAACTATAGGTTATAAACACTATTATTGATTTGTTTTTATTTTCTTTTTTTCTTACTGTAATTTTTCCATTACTATTCAACTAGTAGGAAAAAGGTCACTGGATCAATTCCCAGTCAGGGCATATATGAGAAGCAACCAACTAATGTTTCTCACTCACATAGTATTTCTCTCCCTCTTTCTTCCTTCCTTTCCCTCTAAAAATAAATAATAAAATCTTTTTTTTTAATCCTCAATATTGAATGTAAACTGTAACTGGAAAAAAATAAAATTAAAATTAAATCCTCTCTAGAGAAATCTAGCATTTTCTAGAATATCTAAAATTTTTACATACAATGTATAGCACACAATCAAAAGTATGACAAATGAAAGGAACACATGATTGAAAACAAAAAATTTGAATATACTAATAGATAATTTGGAGTTAGCTGAAAAAAAAAACTTTAAAGAATAATTTGCTGGAGAAAATAGAGCAAAAAAGGGAAAACATAGGAAGAATCCAAGATGAAAGTGTAGACAGGCTACGTCTCCTTCCACAACAAAAATGGATACAACTACCTCAAAACTAGACATAACCAGAAATTCCAGATATCAAGCTGCACAGAAGTCCAACAAAAGATATGAAAGTCCAAACGAAAGATATGAAGAAGACATGCTCATCTAGACAGGGGGACAGAGCCAGGGCAGACAGGAGGCAGTTTGGTGGAGCAGTTTGGGGTGTGGTTTAACAGTGAGGTTTGGTGCCACAACAGCTGCGACAGGACAGCCACTGTGGTCCAATGGAAACTACAGTCACAGCAGAGACACTTTGGTGAGTGCTCCCAGCTCAACCAAACCAGACCACAAGGGTCACAGTTCCAGCACCAGGGGAAAAATAAAGCCAAATTGCTTCTATGAAAACAAGTGGAGGTTGGGGCAGAGGAAGAGATTGCCTGTCCTTCAGCAGTATGTATATTTAGAGCCACCCCCACCCCAAGTCCTGGAACGTCCACACCCCACCCACTCTGAGAACCATGGCCAGAGCAACAGCTAGAGAGGCTCCAGTCACACACCGGAAGCAGAAGTGCCTGGAAAACGGGTGAGTGCTGAGCAAGCAGCACAGGTGCCTCTCAGACATCTCCCCCCACATACTACACAACTTGGTGAAATAGGACACCTGTACTGAGGAATACCTAAGGCTCCGCCCCTTACAACCTAATAGGTATGACAGCTCTAAATGACACACAGAGGCAAACACAGGAGCTTGTCAAGTTCAGGAGACAGAGAACTATGACTCAGAAAAGGGAATTGATTAAGGTCCCAGTGAGCTAACTAAGCAACAAAGAAATAGCCAACTTGACAGATGCACAGCTGAAAACACTGGTGATAATAATGCTCACAGAGCTGACAGATAAGTTTAAATACAGCAAAAACAGAAGGGAAGAAAGTAAAGGTTAGGCTAAGTGAAACAAAAGAAAACACACACAAAACCAATGGTGAAGGGAAGGAAACCAGAATTTTTAAATCAGTGACCTGGAACACAAGGAAGAAATCAAGTCAACCAGTACAGAAAGGAAACAAATTGAAAAAAAAAAGGAAAGGCTTAAGAACCTCCAAGACAACTTTAAACGTGCCAATATCCTAATCATAGGGGTGCCAGAAGCAGAAGAGGAAAAATGAGAAATTGAAAACTTGTGTGAAAAAATAATGAAGGAAAACAAGACATACATGTCCAGGAAGCACAGAGTTGCAAACAAGCTAGACATAAAAAGGAACACACCAAGACACATCATAAAATGCCAAAGCTTAAAGATAAAGAGAGAATCTTAAAAGTACCAAGAGAAAAAAAAGAGTTTACCTACAAAGGAATTCCAGTAAGACCATCAGTTGATTTATTAAAAGAAACTTTGCAGGCAAGAAGGGACTGGCAAGAAGTATTCAAAGTGATGAAAAGCAAGGACCTAAAACCAAGATTACTCTATCCAACAAAGCTATCATTTAGAATGAAAGGGCAGACAAAGTGCTTCTCAGACAAGATAAAGCTAAAGGAGTTCATCATCACCGAGCCATTATTATATGAAATGTTAAAGGAACTTATTTAAGAAAAAGAGCATCAAAGTGATGAACATTAAAAAGGCAACTCATAATTATCAACAACAGAACCTAAAAAATAAAAAGAAACTAGGGAAATAAGCATGATAGGATAAGAATCATAAGTATGAGGATCACTGGGAAGGTTATCAGCTGGAAGGGGAAAGAGGATGCAATGGAGAAATGGTGCAGAGATTAGAAAACATAATTGGTGGGTACAAGACAGAAAGGGAGAAGTTAAAAATAATGGAGGAAAGGGTGAAATCAGAGAACTTATATGCACAACCCATGGACATGAACTAAGGGGGATGGGGGTGACTGTGGGAGGGGATACAGGTCTTGGATGGATGGGAGCAAAGGGAAAGAATTTTGGACCTCTGTAACAACATAATCAGTAATATATATTTAAAAAAAACAAAAAGATGGAAAACATAAAAATAAATCACCAAATGTTACCATCTACAAAAATATTACATGTAAACTCAAGAGTGAAATATATTATATCTGAAATTAAAAACTAAAAGATATTCAACAGAAGATCAGATATTGAAGACAGATTTGGAGACTCAAGATAAATCAACAGAAATTATACACATTGAAGCACATGGAAAAGAGGATGTAAGATACACAAAAGTGCACTAGACAAATATGGAACATAAAAAGGCCTAATAGATGTATAACAAGTTTCAGAGGAATGGGGATAAATGGGTATAAAAAAATCTAGAGAATTTTCAAAACTGATGATAGCACATCACCCCCACATATTCAAAAGGATGTGAAAACCCAAAACAAGATAAACACAAAGAACATCATGACTAAGGACATTAAAAAGTTTTCTATCAATCTTTCAAGACAAAGCAAAAAATCTCACAAATACCTACATTAAAAACTCATTAGCTTCTTCCCACCACAAACAATGGAAGCCAGTAAACAATATAATGTTTAAAGTGCTGAAAAATAAAACTACCAACTAAAATAATGTAATAATAAAAATATTATTTGAAAACAGAAGGAAAAACATACAAAAAATGTTTACTAAATGCTTACTAGGTATCAGGTACTGTTCTGGGAGTATAGCAATGAATCAAACAAAGCCTCTGCTCTCATGGAATTTTCATCTTAATGTAGTAAGTCTGAACATAATGAAAATAATAAAGGTAATATATCAGGTGGTACCTCTTTTGCTCTTCCTTGAAAAATTAAGAATCCCATCTCATTTCCAATCATCCTTCCCCAACTAGTCACATCTCATGATTCATATTTTGTATTTATTTTTTAAGTATATTTCTGTTAAGGCCTTCCACAGCATCTAACACTATATATATATGTTTCTGACTAATCAGTAATACTTTTTAAATTTATAGTTTATAACCCACTGCTAATTTGTAGTAAATCAAACAGTGTGGTTTAGAATATCAGAGCAGCGATCACAACCTATCTGATTGCAGAAACTCACCCTCTTTTATTTTGAGAGAAAGGGAACCAGGGAGAGAAAGAGAGAGAAAGAAACATAGATGTATGAGAGAAACTTCTATCTGTTGCCTCTCACACACCCCCAACCGAGGGCCAGCCTTGTGCACAGACCTGTAGGACAATGCCCAAGACACTGAGCCACACCAGTCAGGGCTCAGAATGCCCCATTTTTTATCTTAAAAACTGAGGATGACAAAGAGTTTTGTTTGAGTTACTTACAATTACCAAAGTTTATGTTAGGTGTTAAAACTGAGAATTTTAAAAGTTTATTAAGGCATTAAAATTAACAGTAATAGCCCTGGGTGGCTGCACAGGGGATAAAGCACCAGCCTGCAAACCCAAAGGCTGCTGGTTCAATTCCCCAGCCAGGGCACATAACCAGGTTGCAAGCCAGGTCACCAGCCAGGTCTGTAGCTGGAGGCAGGTGAAAGACAACCATATATTGATGTTTCTCTCCCTCTCTGTCTCTCTCCCTTCCTCTCTCTCTGGAAATAATAAATAAAATATATTTTTTAAATTAACAGTAATAAACCTCATATGCTAATACAAAACCTTTTTATGAAAATAAATATGTTCCAAAACAAAAATTTAGTGAGAAGAGTGTACAATTTCACATATATGAATGTGCAAGTCTTTGATAACTGGCTAACTAGATAACAGAAACATTGCCCTGGCTGGTGTGGCTCAGTGGACTGGCGCTAGCCTGCAAACTTAAAGGTTGCTGGTTCGATTCCCAGTCAGGGCAAATAACCAGGTTGCAAGCCAGGTCTCTAGCCAGGTTCCCAGCTGGAGGAAGGTGAAAGCAATCATACATTTGATGTTTCTCTCCCTTTCTTCCTCCTGCCCTGCCCTCCTCTCTAAAAATAATTTATAAAATCTTTAAAAAAAAAAGAAAAAAAAGAAAAAGAAAACAGTAGTATTCTCCTATCTGCTTTTGCATTCCATCTCTTGGATATGTTGTTTTATTTGAAGAATAAAGAGAATATGACATCACAAAGGTATGTATTTGGAAAAAGGAGAAGCAGTTTCACAGCCTTTTCAGTTAATCCTTAATATTCTTTCTGATATGACACCAAAATGCAAAAAATAGTAGTTTTTTAAGTTAGTTGCAAGGCAGAACATGAGACTGTACTAAAAACTTTTCTTATCTTCCACTTCTCCAAATTCATTAAAGAAAAAGCAATCATGATAACCTCTAGAACATTATTTCTGGGATTCTTCCCTTGGATACGTGACATTTGATTTCCAAACACATGCCAGAACATACATGGTTCCCAACTGTACTATGATGAGAGGCTTAAATCTTAAAATGTTTTTCCTCTAACTTTCCCTAGTCTGTCTGTAGTCTCCATCTTTGGATCAGCAACAACTGCCAAACAGCCACTACAGCTTCATTAATTTTTGTCTGTAGCTCTCTGAGCTCTTCTATACACAGCAATTGCAGTATTTGAACAGCTTCATTAAGAACTGAATCTCCCATGTCAAAAACCAAGAATATGTTTGTCTAAAACAAAAGGCATCAGTTTTGTTTAATTTGCTTGATTTGCTTTAGCAACTGTGCCCTGTGTCGGGCATTCCTTAACTAAATTCAAACTGCCTTAAGCATCACTACGTAATAACGACAATGCTAATTCTGAAGGTTAGCCAAAATTACACCAGCTTAAAAATACAAGATTACTTATATCCAAACTGATCAGTGACTCTGCATTTTTAGCTGCAGTGACAGTATTTTTTGCATAATGAGGTAAGTACCAAGTCCTTAGATTTTTTTCAGCATTATCTCCATATTCAAATCTAACAACTAAATCTAGACGCCAGTCAATTGCTTCATGTGTATCCTGAATCCTGAAAGGACGTAATTTCAAAGAACTTGAGCCACTCGTAGCTATGGATGTTTCTTAAATTAGGTCTTCAAGCTTGTAGTATCTCATATGCTGATCTTCAAGTCAAGGAAAAGAGTTTCTAAATTCTGTTTGATCTTTTGCAGTTGAAGCTGGCAGGGTTATTATAGTCAAGGGCAGTAGCCTGGAACATAGTCTAAACTTACTCTGGTCCCTCGGGTTTTGGCCAGGAGAGGAGAGGCAAAGTGGGGGAGGGGGACACAAGCACGGGTGACAATTCATACTTTTTTTTTTTTGGTATATTTTATTGATTTTGCTGTTATAGTTGTCCCAATTTCTCTTCCCTTTACTCCCCTCTGCAGTTATCTCACTACCCTGCTGCTAGAGCAATCCAACACCCCATAGTTCATATCCATGAATCATGCATATCAGTTATTTGGCTTCACCCTTTCCTGTACTATTCTTAACCTCTGTCTATTTTGAGCCTACCAATTATGCTTCTTAATCCCTGCACCATTTCCCCCTTTCAACCTCCCAGCTAATAATTCTTACAATGACCACACACACACACACACACACACCCCATACCTATTACTCTGGTCCTATCTTGTTTCTTTAGTTGATTTTTGTTTTTGTTTTTTACTTTTTAGGTTCTGTTGTTGATAGTTGTTGGTTTGTTGTCTTTTTAATATTCATCATTGTGATCCTCTTTTTCTAAGTTTCTTTAACATTTTATATAGTAAGAGCTTGGTGATGATGAACTCCTTTGGCTTTACCTTGTCTGGGGAGCAATTTACCTGCCCTTCCATTCTGAATGATAGTCCCCTTTTCCCTACAAAGTTTCTTTTGAGAAATCAGCTGACAGTCTCATAGGCACCCCTTTGTAGGTAACACTTTTTTTTGCTACTTTTAATTATCTCTTTATGTTTAACCTACGGGCATTTTAATTATGATGTATCTTGGTGTGGTCCTCTTTGGGTCCAACTGGTTTGAAACTCTGTGCTTCCTGGATTTGTATGTCTATTTCCTTCACCAAATTAGGGAAGTTTCCCTTCATTATTTTTCCACACAAGTTTTCAATTTCTTGCTCTTTCTTTTCTTCTGGCACCCCAATGATTCAGATGTTGGCACATTTGAAGTTGTCTCAGAGGTTCCTAATCCTCTCATTTTTTTTTTTTTTTTTGAACTGTTTCCTCCTCCTGCAATGGTTGGCTGTTTCTTTCTTCCTTGTGTTCCAAATCATTGATCTGAACCCCAGTTTCCTTCCCTTTACCATTGGTTTCATCAAGATTTTCCTTTGTTTCACTTAGCATAGCCTTCATTTCTTCCCTTATGCATTTACCATACTCAAGCCTATCTGTCAAGTCTGTGAGCATATCAACAGAGTTTTGAACTTTGCATCTCTTAGGTTTGCTATCTCCTCCACTTAGTTCTCCCACTAGAAGCTTGATCTGCTCCCTCCTTTAAGCCTACTTCTTTGTCTCAACAGGCTTCTGTGTTTGCCTATGCCTTCGGTAGAGCTGTTGTACCTATTACATTGTAAGGGGCACAGCCCCCTGTATTTGTCAGGGGGGTGGGGGTGGGGGTTACCTGTTTTACCATGTTGTGGTGCTATATGTGGGGAAGGGGTCTGAAAGGGAAGAGCACCTGCTCAGCACTTGCCCCTTTTCCACTAAACAAAGGGACTTTGCTGAGACAGCTAGTTTCCTCCTCGTGTCTACCTATCCCTCCATCCTGGCCAGAAGTCCTCAACAACTCATACTTTTTAAAAAGATTTTATTTCATCATTTTTAGAAAGAGGGGAAGGGAGAGAGGCAGAGAGGGAGAGAGACATCAATGTATGGTTTCATTTCACCTGCCTCCAGCCACGGACCTGGCTGGAGACCTGGCTTGCAACCTAGTTATGTGCCCTGGCTGGGGAATTGAATCTGCCACCTTTGGGTTCACAGACCGGCGCCTTATCCACTGTGCTACCAGCCAGGGTCAACAACTCATGCTCTTGTTATATTAAAACCCAATGACTTATTTTCTATTTTGAATGGATCATTTACCAATGCATAATTGTGAAATATTGCAACTGGTCATTGGAAAATTGCTCATCTGGAAAATACCGGTTTTCTCATGCAGATCTTCTAAATGTTGATATAGTTCATTATACAATATTTCATCAGAAGTTTTTAAATACTAGGAAGCTATCAGTCTCACCCTGGCAGACAAAATATTTCCAAAACTCTAATTTTCACTTTAAAATTTCAACTTCTAAAGGGGAAAGAAGTAAAAAGGGGATGGATGTAATACAAGAACAATAAAATTAAATTTAAAAAAATCCTTCAGTGGGGAGGGGGACAGAGGGGAGCAAAAAGGGGATGGATGTAATACAACAACAATAAAATTAAAAAAAGAAAAAGAAAAAAAAACCTTCAACTTCTAAGAGGAACTTTGCTTGAAATGACAGGCATATTTCATTCAGTTGAAGAAACATTTACTATGTGTTTATTTGCCATTTGTCTAAACAGTTTGTCATTCTTTTAAGTAAAAATGGTGTTCCAACACATAGTTTGTTCAGGTCATAAACCAAACAAATGTCTTTGAGACCACCACTGCACTTTAACATGCAGCAGTGCTCCATAAATACCTTCAGCGCTGGCTGGTGTGGTTCAGTAGATTGGTGCTGGCCTGCAAACCCAAAGGTTGCTGGTTCAATTCCCCAGTCAGAGCACATAACCAGGTTGTAAGCCTGGTTCCCAGCTGGAGGCAGTTGAAAGGCAACCATACACATTCATGTTTCTCTCCCTTTCTTCCTCCCTCCTTGCCCTTCTCTCTGAAAATAATGAAATCTTTTTTAAAAATAAAAATGAATTTTAGAAAAAAAAGTTTAAATAACCCTTCAATTCTGCCACATAAGCTTTTAAGATGTGTACTTAAGAGATTGCTATAAAACTAATATTTACTGCTTCAATCAGGACAATTAATGCAAGTTGTACTTATTACTGCCTAGCAGTGAAGAATATGATTAATACTAGTATAGTCTGGTGTCACTGATTTGATCTGTGCTAAAGTTCCTGCGGTTTTATCACCCACTGCTTTACCATCAGTACAAATGGGGGCACATTTAAAAAGGCAAACAATGTCTTAGTATCATGAAAAAATAGTTTTACTTTCATGGAACATTCTTTGAAAACCACTGTTAGAGTGACTAGATTGTTTTTAACATCATTGTCAGTTTATATTAAATAACAGGAAACTATATGCAAATAATAAAGCTTACATAAAAGGGCCACCATATGTTTAGAGGCCTTAAAAAGCTTGTCCTCAGCCCTGACTGATGGCTCAGTGGATAGGCACCAGCCAGCTAACCCAAAGGTCACTGGTTCAATTCCCAGCCAGGGCACATAACCAGGTTGCAAGCCAGGTCTCCAGGCAGGTCTGCAGCTAGAGGTAGGTAAAATACAACCACACATTGATGCCTTTCTCCCTTCCCCTCTCTTTAAAAATAAAAAAAAATCTTTAAAAAACACAGGGTGTGGGGGCAGCATCAAAGTCTATTTTTAGCAGGAAAATTACTATTATATTTGTATTTGGTAGTATGACTGAAAGCCTAGACGCAAGGAGGCAAAATAGAAAGAGGCTGTAGATTGGAATTATTAGTAGAAAGGTTAGGAATAACAAAAATATATATATCAGAGGTAACTTGATCAGGGTTAAATGAATGTGGGAAATTCAGGGGAAAGAAAAGATTTTTAAATTCTATGACTGGTTAACTTAACCATAGGTATATGAGCCTGTGAAGAGAAAGCAGTAAAGCTGGGTTTCAAATGTGTTTCAGAGAAATATCTGTCCAAATATCTCAAATTTCAGTGTGTCCACATTAAAGGTTTTTAGTTAGTACTTGTACTTGTTAGAATCAGAAAAAGATGTCACAGCCCTAGGTTACTTAACCCCTAACAAAATGTACACTTGTAATTAAGAGAAAAAATATACTATCAAGAAATTGGAGTCAGTTAATATTTGAGTTATAAGGATAATGGTTTCAAAGGAGAAAGCAAAGCAAGTATGGGAAGAAGTGACTAGGATTATAGCTATTCTTAGCATTATCTAAACAAATGTCTTAGTACTAAGGAAATGTTACCTAATACTTCATTATCTGCTCTACTTTCTGCCAAAATGTATTAAGTGATGGGTCAATTGTGACACCTTTAAATGGAACACACCAAAAAGAAAAACAGCTGTTGAACAATGTTTACACTTTTTTTTTTTTTTTAATTACGTAAGAAAACTCCCAGCACAGTATTTGGCATTTCTCATTTATATCCTCACAACCTCCTGGCCTTAATATCAGCATTCTCTTTTTTTTTTTTTTTTTTTTTTATTATTTTTAGGGAGAGAGGAAGGGAGAGAGGCAGAGGGGCAGAGAGACATCAATGCATGGTTGCCGTTCACCTGCCTCCAGCCATGGACCTAGCTGGAGAAACGAACCAGCGACCTTTGTGTTCGCAGGCCAGCACCTTATCCATTGTGCCACCAGCAAGGGCAGCATTCTCATTTTTAAAAATGAAAAAAGTAAAGCTCTAAAAAGTTAAATTTGTCAAGGCAGCTGCTAGTTCAGTAACAATTTCTTAAGTTGCTTTCTCAGATACCAACCAACCAATCAGGCATCTACTGTGCACCAAGATACATCAAGAAATGAGGTATGATACCCAAGATTTAGGAAAAAAGCAAAAATTTAGGAAGATATTTAAATTATATATCATTGTAGAATATACTGACTAGAAGATGTGCTGTTCCTTTGGAATTAAAGATTCAACATTGTTCCTGGCTTGTGGCACAAGTGCATAAGGCGCCAGCCTGTGAACCCAAAGGTCGCTGGTTCGATTCCCCAGCCAGGGCACATAACCAGGCTGCAAGCCAAGTCTCCAGCCAGATCTGTAGCTGGAGGCAGGTGAAAGGCATGCATTGATGTCTCTTTCCCTACCACTCTCTCTAAAAATAATAAGTAAAATTAAAAAAAAAAAAGATTCAACACTGGTCCACATTTTCATTAGCTAGGGCAGTTTTGTTCTGTTTTATTTTAAATAATTCAGTTTTTGAAAACACTGAAAATAAGGCAAAGACTGCCACCACTATTTCTATGGCCCCAGAGGGATTCAGTCATCCCTGGTTAGAAGTCTGATTATTCTCTCACCTAGTAGTAAGTGACCATCAAATGTCAGCCTAAATAAATTTTCATCCTTCTATTTATCACATCATTTAAAGGGAATAATTAAGCTATTTATAAACTGACATAGTAATACAGTGTCAAGATCAAAGGCTGCCCTGGCTGGTGGCACAGTGGATAAGGCACTGGCCTGCAAACTCAAAGCTTGCTGGTTCAATTTCCAGCCAGGGCACATAACCAGGTTGCAAGCCAGGTCTCCAGTCAGGTCTGTAGCTGTAGGCAGGTGAAAAACAACCATACACTGATATCTCTCTCCCTCTCTCTCTAAAAATAATAAATAAAACATTAAAAAACTGACCTGTATATGAGATTTGTCCAGAAGGTACCCAGCCATGTAATATGAAAAAGAGACATTTATTGAAGGTACAAAAAAAAAAAATTACCTAAGACAATGACACCTCAGTCCCCTTTAAAGTAGGCACCTTGGGACCTCATACAGTTCTCCCAATCACCATCAACTGCCCCATCATATATTCCTGAATCTTACTGTCCATCTGAAATCTATTCCCTTTCAGAGATGATTTTAGTTTTGAGAAAAGGCAGAAGTCGCAGGGTGCCAAATCTGGGCTGTATAGGGGCCGAGTCATCTGGGTGATTTGATGTTTCACCAGAAAACTCTGCACGAGATGTGATGCAGAATTATGCTTGTAGGCACACTGTTGTGAAACTGCCAATCACTCAGAAGGCTCATAGCTGCAGCCTTCTGAATCATCCCAATAGTTTCCGCCAAGGAACATTCACGCTTAATGCAAAATCTGACGCAGATTCATTGCTCTACTCACTCGGTCATTTTGAATGTGATGGCCACACAATACACATGCTCACTCAATGGGGTCTACCAACCCTACTACTAGTAAAGTGAAGTCATCATTGTTCATCCGTGTGCATTCCAGTCCACTCTCCTTGGCTGCCAGGTTACATCTATGTGGTGCAAACTCAAACCTTTCTTGTTAATAGTAATAATAGCTGGAGTTTTTCCAGACAGACCTCATATATATTGTCAAGATCTTAACAAAGTAATTGCCTATGATATGGTGTCTAGAAGAAAAATAGTCTATCTAATGTTAAATGAAGTAGGCAACATGCATAATTATAGGTTCACTGTCATAAAAGAAATGAAGAAAGGCAGATTGATTAACTTCAGGAAGAAAAGTTTTTCCTTCAAGCTTCCAAAACAATAGTTATGTTTAGGAAAAAAAGATATTTTCATCCAAAGAACCACACTAAGAACAATGCATATGAGTAAACATGAAAGCAGACTTTAATTCCACTTATTAAAAGATCAAGAGTTAAACAGTGTAATGAACCACAGTATAAAATATAGCTAGCTCAGTTACTTATTTGTACTTAAGCAGAGACGAGTATTAGAGAATTCT
Source organism: Noctilio leporinus (assembly GCA_004026585.1). Lineage (NCBI taxonomy): Eukaryota > Metazoa > Chordata > Mammalia > Chiroptera > Noctilionidae > Noctilio > Noctilio leporinus. Next base: position 29,273 of record PVIW01003243.1, on the reverse strand, counting down.
TTAGAGATATTACGCAGAATTGGGGCTCTCAACCCTGGATATGCATTAAAATGACCCAGGAAAGGGAATTGTTTAATGACAATGCCCACTCCAAACTCCCTGAAACCCAGTTTTAGTCTGGGGTGGGGCATAAGTGCCTGCATTTAAAAATCTTCAGGTAAAGAAATCTTAGCAAGATAAGCAGATTGCATCAATGTCAACATGTTAGTTGTGATACTATGCTAGTTTTGCAAGATGTTACCATTGCATTATTTCTTGCAACTGCATGTGAATCTCTAATTATTTCAAAATAGAAAGTGTGATTTAAAAAAAAAAACAAAAAAAACCCAGGTGATTCTGCTATGCAGCTCAAGTTCAAAAAAAAAAGAAAAAAAATCAGTGGACTGGAAAATCTCCGATTCCTGCCAAATCTCAAATCTCAGAGACCGCAAACTACTCTTTTAATCTAATCCACTGAAAGGTAATTGGGAATGCTTATCATTTTAAGGTATAATAATGCTTTGCAAAACCAAATACAAATATTTAAGGTTAATACAAACTAAAAAATCCAAGAACTATTATGCCCTCCCTTTGGTATATAAATTGAATGGATAATCATTATACATAGGTGTCATTAACCACTTGATTGAGACACACACGAGCCTCTAAGGTGGCCCCAAGAATCCTGCCTCCAGGTTCTTCACACTTATTTGTAATCCCCTCCTCATGATTATGGACTGAATTTAGTTATTCACAAGTAGAATATGGCAAAGTAATAGGAAGTCACTTTTAAAGTGAAATTAGTTTTTTAACTAATCAGTTTTGGAATGTAGCTTCCATCTTGAAGCTCTGTCTCAGACTACTTGCTCTGAAGGAAAGAAGCTACTGTGCTGCAAGCTATCCTTTATAGAGCGCCCACATGGCAAGGAACTGATATCTGTGGCCAACAACTAGCCCGTGAAAAATCTGAGGCCTGCCAACAGCCACGTAAGTGACCTTGGAAAGGCATCCTCCCCCAATCAAGCCTTCAGACTTACAATCCTGCTTGATACCTTAGTTGCAGACTTATAAGAAGAGAACTTGAGTGGGAAGAGAGGAAGGTGGAACAGGGTATAAAGAGAATAAATGGTAATGAGAAAAAAACAATTTTTTTTTTACAAAAGGAAAGAGACCCTGAGTCAGAGGCACCCATCTAAACTGCATCCAGAATCACGACCCATAGAAAACTGTAAGCTAATAAATGTTTGTTATTTTTAATCCACTAAGTTTTGGGGTGATATAAGGCAGTAATTCATAGCTACCAAAAGTAAACCCCAAAAAAGAAACAGACTATGATGACTTGTGCCTGTCTTTCTTCCTGGTATCAAACTTCCAAACTTCTACAACATTATCACCACTGATTTATAAACTTTTCTGCTTTGGTTGACTTCACCTTCCCAATTCTTATACCTAACTCTTAAGCCTATTGCAATATGGTTTCCTATTTCTCTTTTCTATCCAGCCAAATCCCAGCCATCTTCCAGATCTGAACACCTATTACTATTCACTTAGCACTTGACTGAACTATTTAATTGACCAAATAGCTTCTTGAGAGTCTAAATTCAAAAAGATCACGAACTCCTTCAAAAAGAAGTCTTCTCAGTCTCAACATTAAGTACAGTACTGAGTAGCCTTTACAGTATCCAGGCCCTTATATCCCTTTTCAGTGTATTAAAGAAATTCAACTATTAAAAAAAAAAAAAGAAATCAGCCCTGGCTGGTGGCATAGTGGATAAGGCGCCAGCCTGCGAACCCAGGGCACATGGTCAGGTTGCAGCCCAGGTCTCCAGATCTGTGGCTGGAGGCAGGTGAGAGGCTGCCATGCATTGATGTCTTCTCTGCCTCTCTCTCCTTACCCCTCTAAAAATAATAAATAAATTCTTTTAAAAATAATGAAAGAAAAAAAGAAAAAGAAATCAAACAATCCCAAACAATGGGGAAGGGTGGAAGGAAAGTCAAGTGCTCCAACCTAGGATGTGAACTGTCACTAGCTTGGTTTGAAAGAACTGAGTAAAGACCACCAATTTGAAGAATAACCTAGTAAGTGTTGCCCGGGCTTTGAAAATTTCCTTCCATTAGTTGCTTAACAACTTGCCTCTCATTATTAACCCACATCTGTAGTAATGTACGACTAGTTATAACAAGGAGAAACACTGCTATTAAATTTCAACTGTAACAATTTACAGAAAAAACCATACAGACTTTTTGGCCAACACAATACATCGGTGGTTCTCAAATTTAACATGTATTAGCATCACCTAGACTGCTTGTTAAAACAGACTGCTGGGCCCCACCTCCAAAGAGTTTAACAATAATATAATTTAAAGCTTCTAGCTCAAGGAGATCAAGTTGGGGAAAAGTTAAAAAGTTCAAGAGGACAAAGGTCACTGGTTTGATTTTCCCCAGTCAGGGCACATAACCAGGTTGCTAGCCAGGTCCTTAGCTGGAGGCAGGTTTAAGGCAACCATACATTTATGTTCCTCTCCCTCTCTGCCTCCCTCCTTCCCCTCCCTCTAAAAATAATAAATAAAATCTATAAAATAAGTTGGAAACCATTCCCTCCTTTAAAAACACCAAGTTCAAGAGGAGTAAACCATACACCTTCTGACTTTCAAAACACACACCCAGCCCTGGCTGGTATGGCTCAGTGGCTTAAGCCCCCGCCTACAAAAAAAACAACAACAACAAAAAAAGGGGGTTGCTGGTTTGATTCCTGATCAGGGCACATATGGGCCTGATCCCCAGTTGGGGGCACCTAAAAGAGGCAACCCTCTCTTTCTCCCTCCTTTCCTCTCTCTCTAAAAATAAAGAAAATCTTAAACACACACACACATATACCCCCACCCACACATTTTCTCCTTCCTCTCCTGGCTCTTACCCCCAACACTCCACCCAAAGAAGTTAACTAATTTAATAATTTAACCCAAATAAATTAACTAATTTAGGGTCTTTTGATAGACACACTTGAGCTCAACTTTTTGGAAACAATAGGCATCTCCAATTACAATCAAAACATTAATGTAAAAAAGATCAATCCCATAGTTCAACTCTCTTAACTTCCCAGACTCCCCCCACCAAAAAAAGCTAGACAAAAACTAAACGTTATGTAAATTAACTTGCCATTTAAAAAAAAAAGCCAAGGCGAGAACTGACTCCCAGTCGGTGCAAAATATGCTAGAATAAAGTACCTCAATTTATGCTTGAAAACTCACCTTAAAGTTCTTTAAATTGAATCTTTCAATTAAACAAATAGGTGAAATATCAACAGCCAACAGAAAATTCCCCTACCAAGGGTTATTACTGTTGTGTTTTTAAAACAAGTTATTTAGCACAATAAATCTCATTAATAGCAAAATGCTCACCCACCTCTCTACACTTCTCTGACCACTTACATCCAAACAACACCATGCCCCTATCCCGAAGTACACTCATTAAATGTGGTATTCTTAATGGTTACTGCCCTTCTCACTCTACTCACTCTTCCCAAGAGTCAAAATCATGACAGTGCATGAACTGTGACTATTCAGTGATGGTTCAGAACTATCACTGAAGTGAATAAAAATATGTAAATGTTCAGCCCTGGCTGGTGTGGCTCAGTGGATTGGGTGCTGGCCTGCGAACCAAAGGGTCACCAGTTCAATTTCCAGTCAGGGCTCATGCCTGGATTGCAGGCCAGGTCCCCAGTTGGGGACATGCACGAGGCAACCACACATTGATGCTTCTCTCCCTCTCTTTCTCCCGCCCTTCCCCTCTCTCTAAATATAAATAAAATCTAAAACAGATAATATCTAAGCAGTTAGATGTATGTATGTATGTTTGTTCAGGCTCCATCCAAGTCAGACTTAACTAAGGAATAACAACCTCTGGGAATGCAGCCAAAGGACATCTACATGCTTCTAAGGCAAAAACTATTACATGGTAACTGGAACACAGGCACACCTAACATTTGCTAGACATTGTGGTGAAAACACAAAATGACAGAATTGTGTAGTCTTTAATAAATTACCTAGCTAATCAGGCAATTACATTTTTTAAAAATCTTTTTAGACCCTGGCTGGTGGCACAATGAATAAGGTGCCAGCCTGAGAACCCAGAGGTCACTGGTTCGATTCCCAGCCAGGGCACATAACCAGTTTGCAAGCCAGGTCTCCAGCCAGGTCTGTAGCTGGAGGCAAGGGAAAGGCAACCATACATGGATGTTTCTCTCCCTTTCTTCCTCCCACCTGCCCTTCTCTCTAAAAACAATGAATAAAATCTTTTTTTAAAAAAATCTTTTTCATATTAGCAATACTACCTAATTAAATAGTTGGGTAAGTTAAGGGCTTTAAACATTTCTCTATCACTAGCACAGGTTAAAGCTAAAGAAAATCCCTGATGATTCCTGAAAAGTTCAAAAGGTAAGCTAGGTAGCCACAAAGAATTTAAATAAAACAAGACCAACTTAACATAAACAGAACAGACAGTATTGTTGTGCTATTATTAGAAAATATGCGGGAGGGGGATTGGAGAGGGAGAGAAGGAGGCAAAGAAGGGGAACAGTTTAGTCAAGGAACTAACATGGATGACCCATGGACAAGTACAACATGTGGGGTTGACTGTTGGTGGGAAGGGGAGTGCAGAGGGGGAAAAATGAGATGAATATAACAACAATAAAAAACAATTAAAAAAAAAAAAAAAGAAGAAGAAAATATGTATAGCTTACCCAGTCTGGAAAGAACTACAATTACAAATTTTGGTTATCTCTCTGAGCTGCAGTTTATTTTGTCTCTTTTTTCCTTGTCCAATCAGTTTTTTCTTCCAGTGTGCATATATTACCTGTGTGACTTTTAACATTTAAATCTATTGATAAATAACCTATAACATAATCAGAGCCTACTTCACATCTGGTAAGTATAACATTTGGAGAAAAGATGGTCGGTCTGGTATAAAATCCTATCCTTTGATTTACTGATATTTCTAAATATGAACTTTCATCATGGAAATAAAAGGGTTTTTGAAAACTCAAGCACAGAAACATGGTAAAAGTAGGACTTAAAAGATTTTGAGTATTTTGTAGGTCTTTTTAGTTTGGTTCATTTACGTTTACTCTCTCTCCCCTAAAATAGCAAAGAATGAATGATGTGGATTGAGTGCATTACCTATAAGTCTGTTCCAGAAGTGTCATAAAGAACTTGCAAGGTCTGACCTCCATGATTAAGACATATCTAAGAGCTGAGAAAGTAGGATGAGATTTAACTACATGAAAACAAACCATCAATTAAAAAGTTAAATAACAAAATATTCATGTTTTAAAGCTAATTGAAATGCCAATAAGCTACATAAGTTTGAAAACATCAGACTTTACATAGTTGCCAAAATTAAAATACTGAATGTTTTACTGTGAATTCTTTTGATAAAATCCCTCAAAAATTTTTTTTAAATCTTGGGGAGGGGGACAGAGGGGAGCAGAAAGAGGATGAATGTAATATAACAACAATAAAATTAAAAAAAAAAAAATTTTCATCTCAATTTAGTGGCCTACTAAGTCAGCTGTCATATTTTGAGGATAAGGAAGAGTAAAACTTACCCTTCTTCCACAACCCTTATTTCTCCTCTTTAGACTGCATTATCTATATGAAAGTTTGAGATTTCCACTGTTCAGTAATAGCACCAGGTATCAGGTTTTTTTTTTACCATTACTCAAAAACACTGCCTTCAAATGGGCCTGAATAGATGGTTTCATTTTCAAAAGAAAGTGTTGCTTATTAGATAATACTGTAAAAATCTGTTAATCATAAAAACTCTACAAGTAGGCAGTGACATACTGCTAATTGCCAGTGAATATTAGCCAATCGATTTTAAGGGGTGAAAATATGATGACTGACATAAAAGAACGCTTGCCGCTCATGCATATAAGTTTCCTTCCATGTAACTTGTTTTCTTAAAGACTTCCTTTTCATTCTTCAATTGTATACCTGACCCCTCATCACAAAATTCCCAAACAAATGGGAATTTATTTCCTAAAACTCAAACACTGCAAAAATGCAAAATCTGACCCACGAGAAGGTGAAATAAAATGTGGTTACCAATCTAAAACCAAGCCTAACATACTGACCACGAATAGGAAATTAGCAGAGAATCTGCCTCTGCTAATTTCCGGAAGTAAAAAGTCTCTCCTTTCTCAATCACAATAGAGCTTTGTCCAAAATCAAACAACATTGCGGTTCGTTGTTGTTTTAGCTGCAAGGCTGGATATGCAATCTGCAATAACTCTTCCAACAGCTCCAAGAAGTCATAGGCTACTAGTGGGAAAAGCAGCAGTTAGGCCCCAAACAACAAAGACATAAAAAGATGCAGGCAGAGCCTCACCGTAGGAAAAGGAGGCCGACCAGCACCTCTTCCGAGAAATAGTTCCCTTCCCCCACCTTTAAGTAGGCACTTAAGACTGCCAAGCAGATCCATTTCTTTATTAACTGATGCCCACTTGGGGCAACCGTACACCAAGCTGATCTTAAGCCTTCTCTAACCCCTTCCGAAAGTGCTCAAGGGAGAATGAAGGCCGGGGTCTCCCTCTTAAGGGCCCACTTTTCCCAGTTCTCCTCCGCCCCGCCCCTGTAGTCACTCCTCGTGCCACAGGAAGGACACCGGACCCAGAGACAGGCAGCAAGAGAAGTCTCCGGCGGCCTGAGGCCTCCGCCATAGCAGGACCCGGAAAGCACCGCCCCCAGAGAACCTCCCTACCCTCGGCTACCCGGCGAATGTCTGCTTTCGACACTGTCCCCAGCAGAGGCAGCGGAGGGGACAAGGGCGGTGAGGCAGCCGGCTGGGCTGCGCACCAGGCCGAGGCCTGCCCCTCGGGGCCTCGCGGGGCCCCCAGAACCTGCTCCCCGGCCCTAGCCCGGTCAAGCCAGCGCGGCGGCCACCTCACCTGGATGACCTCGTTGACCTCCCGGATACATTCCACCATGTGTTGCAGTATCTGCTCGGCCGTGAGCACCTCGTAGCGGTAATCCTCCTCTTGCTCGTGTCCCGGCCCGCCGCCGCCGCCGCCGCTGCCACCACCGGGCCCCAGAGCGCTGCCACCGCCGCCGCCCGTCACCCCGCACAGCAGTCCGTCTCGCTCCCCGCCGACGCCCAGCCCGGGCTCCACCAGCTCCACCTCGCCCAGATCCAGGTTATCATCCGGCTCGTCCTCGTCCTCCTCCTCCTCCTCGGCGCCGCTGTCCTCCTCGCTGCACTCTTCGTCCTCGTCGAACTCGTAGTTGTAGCCCTCGTCCGAGTCCATGGCGCGACACGCGGGGGCCCGGCGGACGCTGGCCCTGAGGCGGGGAGAGGGCGGGGACGCCCGGGCTCCGGCTTTCGCTCGGGCTCCGGCTACTGTCGGGACACAGGCCTGGCTCCAGCCCCGCGGGCCGCGACTCCTCCCCAGGCGCGGCGGTTGGCAGTTGCCGGCTGGAGGCGGCAGCGGCGACGGGGAGGGCGCGGAGGAGGGAGGGAGGGAGTGAGGGGGCCGCTCGACGTCCTCCTCAGTCAGACGCGGTTCCGCTCCGGCCTCCCAGAGAAAAAGAGTCCTCAGCGCCACCTCCACGGCCGCGGCTACCGCTACTGAGCCAACAAAGGGGCGAGCGTCACCGCGTCGCGCTGCGTAGTGCGTCACTACTCGGCGTCACCGCGCCCCGCCCCGTCGCCCCTGCGTGGAGTTCCAGGAGACCCCACGGCCCCGCAGGACACTGGGAGCGCACGGCCGCGAAAGCCGACTTCTCCGTTCCGGTTGCGGCCGCACGAGAGGCGGAGGCCACTGGATGACCCAGTACTTGCGGAGGCCTCCCGGTCACTACGAGAGGGCCTTCTACCCCACTACCTGGACCGCCCACGGGGAGTTTTTTGCCACAGGCCTTAGGGGTTTATCGCCCCTCCCGCAATCCGGTGGGGAAGCGGCCTTCCCGCTCACTCTAGAGCTATTCTGGGAAGACCTTGGATGTTGAGCCAAGTTTCCGTTGTCCAAGCTACTAAATGGAAATGTATTTTATGTAGAACCTTTAAACGTGTGACAGGTGGACCTCATTTCAAGTAGTTTACTTCTCTGCAGCAGACAGGCTTTTAAAGTCGCCCTTAGTGACGTCATTGTAAAGAAGCTTTCCTGAGCGCTCAACAAGCACCGATTAATTGAGCGCCGAATAAGGGCGTTACTTATTATTTCTCAGGTTCATATAGCCACAGTATTCAATCCCCTTAGAAAAGCAACTTGCCCAAGGCAACCGAACACTTATCCTGTTAGCTTCTTGTATAACCTAAAATATCAATCATAATGCTTTATAAAATGCTTATACTACCGAGTGCAAAATGCATTGCAGTCCTGGCTGGTAGCACAGTGGATAAGGCGCCGCGGCAAACCCAAAGGTTGCTGGTTGGCTTCCCAGCCAGGATACATGACCAGGTTGCAAGCCAGGTCCCCAGCCAGGTGGTGTAGCTGGAAGCAGGTGGGTGAAAGGAAACCACACATTGATGTCTCTCTCCCATTCTTTCTCCCTCCGTTCCCCTCTATTTAAAAATAATAAAAAAATTTTAAATGCATTGCAATACAACACAGTTCAGGCAATAATAGAAATATCTACAAAAACCAAATATAGCAGAGAGATAGTGCTTGTCTTAATCTGGAAATGTATGTGCTGAGTGTTAATAGTTGCTGCAAGGTAGGGAAGATAGTCTAGCCTCTAGCCACGGACTAACAATCAAAAACAAAAGGTATAAAATAGTTTGGTTTGGGGAACTTAAGGTGTAAGGAGGGATAATAATAGGCGAGTTAGAGGCCAGGACAGTGAGGTATTTTATGTCATGTTTTGTTTTTTAATTGTTGACACTATTACAGATTTCCCCATTTTCCCCAGCCCCCAGCTCCCCTTCCCTCTTGCCATCACCACACTGTTGTCTGTGTCTGTGGGTTAGGAATATATGTGCTTTGGCTAATCCCTTCACCTTCTTGCTTCTGGTCTAAGAGTGGATTTAAGTCTTTGTAAGTAGGGCAGGAGAGCCAAACAAAATGTTCTGAAGGATTGGTCAGATTGAAAATGTTCAAATTTGAACTCCTAGCTTATTGATAAATCTTGCTGTTCAACAAACAGGTTCCCTTTGGAAATTGATTTCGAAAAGTTAGAAGTTATATAATGTAAATAAGCATCTATTAGTTTGTCTTTTTTTTTTTTTTTTTTTTTTTTTTGAGTTTTTAAATATTCAGATTTCCTAAACAGGATTTGCAATTATAGCTTTTAACATCAATGCTGGTACTGTAGTTCTTGGTCCTTTGATTCTATTTCTATTTAGCAACTCTGTTGTTGCCACAACTGGAGCAAGCTAAAGACACTAGCAACTCTTCTCTTCACCCCATCTCCACTGCTAGATACCTATAGAAAAAGAAATCAATAGTACTTATCAGTACCCTAAACTCATTTACTCTTTTTCATCATACCCTTCTTTGAATGAACCCTATCATTCATTTCCTCCCTTTTGGTACTGGAGCAGCTGACCCCTACTGCAGAAATCTGTATAACAACATACATTCTATTACTAAGTTCCAATCACCAAGCATAAGAGAATCCTCAACACCAACCATCAATCCTGTTAAATTTTTCTGAATTGTTCTCTCATTTTAGGCAACTCTCAAACCTTCACCAGTTTTCTCAAACCCTCAACCTCACTTATCCAAATCCTCTGAAAGCCGACATTCACAGAGAAATTTGAAATCATAAGGGCCAGTGTGACTGAGTATACTAAGCAAAGAAGGAATTGTTAAGGGTTATTTATAATGAGAGAAGGCAGACCAAGGCAGTGAGCCAGCACGGCCTTGTAGACCATCTTAAGTTTACATCATTGCAGTAGGAAGCATTGAAGAGTTTTAAGCAAAAGAATTAAAGAATATGATCTGCCTTTTTAAAAAAATATAACTAGCTGCTTTATGTAATATGGACTATGAAAGCAGAGACTGATTATAAGGCTATCTCAGTAATCCAGATAAAGAATGATAATGGTCTGTGCTAGGGTTCTGATAATGGAGACAATGAGAAGCAGTCAGATTCCAGTATAGTTTAAAAGTAGAGCCAATAGATTTGCTAATGGCTTGACTGGGGTTGTTAGAAGAATCAAGGATGCCCACTAGATTTGAGGCTTGAACAAATGGATGAATGGTGGTTCCATTTACTGAAATGCATTAAATTTAAGGTGATTTTTAGATATCAAAGTAGAGGTGTTGAATGGGCAGTCTGTATACTAGTGTACAAGAGAAATTAGGGTTGGAGTTAGAATTTCACCAGTTTGTCAACAATGTTGAGAAGCAGGGTACACTAAAGGTTAAAAGCTTAGACTGAAGAAAACAGTGGAATTTGCCTTTGCTCTTCCAGTTGCAATCTATAACTTTGAGCAAATCACTGAAACCCTCTGAGCTTCACTTTGGAGGATCATAATTCCTATTCTCATATGATTCTTGGTGAGAATTAAGTGAAATAATGTGTCTAAAGCACGTGACACAGTGCTTGGCACAGAGTTAAGTGCCCAGAAAACTAGAACTTTAAGAAAGTGTCATGCATCACCCTGCATTTTATGGGGGAAACTAAAACTATAACCAATTGGGTTTATAACCTTTTAATTGATTTTTATTTTAATTATGCATGCATGTACAGGCCTGTGTCGTTCCCATTTTCTAGGGAAGAAAATGGGTCTACTTTTTTCTCAGAGAACTTTTCCATCACTTCATGACATTTTTGGGGGGTTAATTTCATGGGAGATATCATAGTGCTTCTAAATTTTGGGGTCTCCTGTTCATGGATAAACCTTTTTAATCAGATTCTTTTTTTTCAGCAACACTCATTCCATTGATATTTTAGAAATTATCTTAGAATCAGGTAAGGTTATAGTGCTATTTAAGGAAGGCAGTATAACAACTTCTCTCCGGCCCCAACTTCTCTCTATTGGCCTAGGACTGACCCACATACAATGTTTTTCTAAAGGCCTTGATTGTAAACATACTGACTGTGTTATTGCTTTCTCAGCTGTGGAGATTACTGAGCAGAAGTACAGAAGTCTGTAAACAAATTAAGGTCCTTGAAAAACAGAATAGGCAAGTTAATATTTCCTTGGTACCAAAAGAATCACTGTTGGTAATTAGTTACTCCCATTGGCCTCTATGTCCTAATAAGGTCAAAAATATTAGTATGTATCTATTAAGTATCAACTCATTTAGCAAAACTCCATTATTATTTATATGCTCACCAAATGGTTTGAAATTAAATTCCAACAGGAAGAATAAGAAAGTGCTTTTCAGATAAATAGAAATTAAAATAGCACTGGAATTTTTCTAAGGGCAGATAATAGAATAGTAAGCTATGGAAAAGCCTCTAGCAATGACAGAGTACAGAATGACCAACTATCCCAGGTGGCACAGAAGAGAGGTTTCTAGGGATGTAAAATTCAGTGCTAAAAATAGGAAATCACGGGCAAACTGGAGTGGTTGGTCACCTTACACTCCACCAAAAATTCTTCTATGAGGTAATTAAAACACTGTTTCCAAAACTAAATAGAAAGAGGTTGCTTTTTGTCATTTTATGTATAAAGTTTGTTTACATGCAGAATTTTTTGGTTTTGGTATTTTTAATGTTTTATTGTTTTACCAGCCATAAAATAAGAAAATTTAATTTTAGTTTTAATATAAATTTAATTTAAAGCTAAGTTTTAGCAAAAGTACAAAAAGATACTAATAAGCTAATCAAGTACTTTGCATTTCTTTAAAAACATATACCTGTGTATCTCAAATATTGTTACAAACAACCAGTGTTACAACATTGTTGAGAGGCAGATCTTATCACTCCAGTTCTATAGAGTAAATAATAATTAAGCTTAGAGAAACTGATGTTTTATGTCTCATTAGAAGTCTGATAGGAAGAAAATAAGAAGTCTGGTAGATAGTGATAACCAAAAATAGAACCTGAGATTCCTGACTGCAGCTCTTTCTCTAAGTTCTTCTCTTGTAGAATAAAGGATCCACAGACTTTACTACTAAACCTAAGAGTCGATACAAGTAATTATCTATAGTATGTGGTAAATTAATGTTGGGACTACAAGTAGAGTACATGTCCTCATACAATTAGACAAATATATAAAATTGTAATATGTTCTCCATAAATTGCAAGACACATTTGGCCTAAAGTGTGCTTCTACCCCAAGTGAAAACTAACAAATGATCACCTCCTCAAAAGTGGTCATATGTTTGTCCTAACAACTTAGCCACTTGAAGAAAAAAGGATTTTTTAAACAAATGTTTGCAAAATAAATACTTCTCTGTGTCCCACAGTATTGCCAGTTTATCCTGCTGCCTCATAAATGTATTTGAATGAGTGGGCAAGAGTGAGCAAATGCATTGCTAAGTCTCTACTCTATACCAGGGTAGGTGCATGTACATTTAATTTACTTCTTATGAGCTTGTGATATTGGAATTCTTAACCTCATATTCTAATGACAAAAAAGGCTCAAAGGTGAATAGTAATTTGCCCAAATCCACAAGAGGTGGCAGAGCTTTGACTCAAATCCAAGCTTTTAGAGTTCAATTCTGTTGTTTTCAGCGTACAACTTTAGGAATTATAATAAAATCTTATTCCTATTCTAATACGTGCCTTTGTTATTTGTTATAATGGAGTAATTGCTACCAAGCCTACTGTTGTCCAGATTGGCAGCATAAACATTGACTATATGCAATGTTTTTTCTTCCTGGAAATAGGAAATAAAAATAGAATAGTGAATAGATGTATTATCCTTTATTTTATGTTTAAGACTTTATCTGCCATTTTCAGAGAGAGGGAAAGGAAGAGAGGCAGAGAGGGAGAGAGACATCAATATATGGTTGTCTTTCACCTGCCTCCAGCTACAGACCTGGCTGGTGACCTGGCTTGCAACCTGCTTATGTGCCCTGGCTGGGAATCGAACCAGTGACCTTTGGGTTCACAGACTGGTGTCATAGATGTATTATCCTTTTTTCACACTATCCTGCTTTATTCTTAGATATAATCTTAGCATTTTTAATGAAAACTTAAAATACATGTCACAGTCTTTGTTGGTCAACCAATCAATAGTTATTTATTAGTTTCTACTCGGTGCAGAGCACCTTTCTGGGCATTTTAAAGAGGAAGAAAAGAAGAACCTTGCCATCTAAGCAATCATTAATTAAAAAGAAAAGACTCAAATAAAAAGAAAAGGTTAACTATAAAAATTGTAATTGTGGCCCTGACTGGCGTGGCTCAGTGGATTGAGTGTCAGCCTCCAAATCAAAGGATGATAGGTTCAATTCCCAGAGCACAGGCCTGGGTTGCAGGCCAGGTCCCCAGTTGGGGGCCTGTGAGAGGCAGCCATATATTGATGTTTCTCTCCCTCTCTTTCTCCCTCTCTTCCCCTTTCTCTAAAAATAAATGAATAAAATATTTTTTTTAATGGTAACTGCATTGAAGACATGTCACAGGCAAAGGAGAGTGGCACAGATAGCAAGTGCAGAAAGAGTTTAAAAGAGACAGAAGTCACTAGACTGAGGTGTTCTAAGAAATCATATGCTAGACTTACTCATACCTCCAAAACTTTGTATTAGCTGTTTCCTCTGCCTGACATCTTTCCCAATCGCTCTTTTCCCCTCAAATAATCCATATGCTTCAAAACTATTTTTTAAGCCATTCCAAACCTGGCACTTGATGCCTAGAAAATGAACCATTTATGTATGTCCCATTCCTAACAAACTTCCAAGATTTGGTAATGTTGGAATGAATTATTACAAACCTAAAGCTATAAAAACCAATGGACATTTATTGTCTTCTTAACTCAAAGTGTGTTGAATCTTGCCAACATTAGATCAGCATTGGTGGGTGTTTTTTTTTAAGATTTTATTATTTTTATTTTTAGAGAGAGGGGAAGAGAGAGAGGCAGAGGGGGAGAGACATCAATGTATGATTGTCTTTTTTTCACCTGCCTCCAGCTACAGACCTAGCTGGAGACCTGGCCTGCAACCTCATTATGTGCCTGCCTGGGGAACCAAACCAGTGACCTTTGAGTTCGCAGGTCGGTGGCATATCCACTGTTCCACCAGCCAGGGCAGCATTGGTGTTCTTACCTGTTAATTCTCTTAGGTCTCCATGAAAACTTGAAAGTTGTGTGGAGAAGGACAAACGGCCTGATGTGCATGTCCTCCATGCACCCCTTACCTAGGATTTCTGTAGGACAAGTGTCCATCTTACCTCTCATATCCCCAGTAGTACTTCAGCTTTTAATACTTCATGGCAAGAGAGGATTGGTGTTGGAATTTAACAGATTGGACACAATTTATATAGTGCTGCTTGATTATGAATGAGTAAAGGGCTGCAGCAGAGAGCAGAAAATAAATACCTTGAGGACTTGAAAGTTGGAGAACCAAGGAAATCCAGAAACAGCAGCAACCGACCAGCCCACCTAGCCCCAAAGTTTTCAGAAATGGAAAAGCTTTTCATTTTTTAATTTTTTCCTTTTTTTTCATTTGTTTTGTTTGAGACAATACCATGATTTAAAAGGCATAGCCACTTCTTCCAACTCCAGGAACCAGATGCCATTTGTTATAATGGAGTAATTGCTACCAAGCCTACTGTTGTCCAGATTGGCAGCATAAACATTGACTATATGCAATTTTTTTTCTTCCTGGAAATAGGAAATAAAAATAGATTAGTGAATAGATGTATTATCCTTTATTTTTTATTTTTATTTATTTTTTTAAAGACTTTATCTACCATTTTCAGAGAGAGGGAAAGGAAGAGAGGCAGAGAGGGAGAGAGACATCAGTGTATGGTTGCCTTTCACCTGCCTCCAGCTGGCTGGTGACCTGGCCCTGGTTTTGCAATGTAGCAAGAACCAGTTTTTCAATTGTGTCTTCCCTACAGTACCCTCACAAAGACATCACAAGTAATAATGAAGTTGTGATACATGACTTCTTGTCCAGAATTGTTTACAACCTGCTTTACATATTGCTTTTATGAAAAGATAATTTAACATGTTGAATGTGTGGTTTGACACATTTAAATGCTGAAGCACTGACAGAGTTCCCATTTTAAAGAATTATAAAGGTCAATAAAATAATTAAAATCATTACATTGTGCCCTGGCTAGTGGCTCAGTGGAATGGCACAGGCCTGTGAACCCAAAGGTTGCTGGTTCGATCCCCAGCCAGGGCACATAACCAGGTCTCCAGCCAGGTCCATAGCTGGAGGGAGGTGAAAGGCAAACACGCATTGATGTTTCTCTCCCTCCCTTTCCCTCTGTCTAAAAATAAATAAATAAAATCTTTTTTTTTCAATTTCGCTACATTGTAGCTAAATGTTATTAAAACTGAATAGTTCCAAAGGGTTATACCATATTAAATATATATAGAATAGCCAGGTTTATCCAGCCATTTGTGCGTATGTGTGTGTGTGTGTGTGTGTGTGTGTGTGTGCATGAACCATAACAAATTGCATTATGAGCTATGAGCCTTTGTTTTCTTCTTGGTGAGTATACATGGGAGGTTGCAGTTCAGACAGGGATGTTGTACAAAAATGAATATTCTTACTCAGCTGACTTTGAAAGGCAGTGTGGTGTGTTAGCACCATAAGCTCCAGAGCTAGAAGCCCCACACTAAGTATAATATATGAACTTAAGCAAGTTAACCATTTAAAAGCATATTTGCCATCTAAAACAAAAGAATAATAATAGGATTTTCCTCATCGGGTTGTAACAATTAACTGACCTAATATAAAGGACTCATTATTATTATTGGATGAGGAAAATGTACAATACTTAGTTTTAGACCTGAGAATATACAAAGACACTTTTAAAGCAGTGGTCTTTAAAGACTGCAGACCAATATTCATTTGTCAAATTGTTGAAAATGTTGCTGAGCTCTTCATGTATGCCTGGTTTTTTATTAGTTAATTCAACAAGTCAATTATTCACCAAAAGTATGTCAGATACTGTGCTAGATGCTGAGAATGAGAAGAGACATAAAAACATTTCATCTCAAGAGTTTCAGAGACTGATGAAGGAAACAAACATGTAAACCATTAATTAAATTATAATATGATAAGTACTATAATGAAGTATGATGTAAATGTCAGGGGAGCAGAAAGATAGGCATCTCAGTGTGGGAGGCAGACAAGTGTATCATGGAGGGCTTCCTGAGGGAGGGGTGGCCTGAGCTGAGTATTGGAGAAAAAACAAATGATATTCTAGAAAGAGGGAGTATGTATATACATAGAAGTATGAAAGAATACTGCATATTTGGACCATGACCTACTTGGGTAATTGCCAGTAGGTCAACATGCATGATATTTAGGGTGTATATAAAACTATTAGAAATGTCCTTGTCCCTTCTCTTTGGCTTCCCCATATTCCTTTCCCTTTGCTGGTTCTTTTTTATAATCTCTTCCCCTCCTCTTTAGGTAACTTGGCCAGAAGTTCCATCCATAGCTTAGAAATGGTAGAGTTAGAAATCAAAGCCCTGATTCATCTCTCTATCTTCAGCCTGGCACCTTGTTTCTACCTGGCTTGCTTTACTGTTAAGGAGTAGTTCCATTTATACAGTCCTAAAATTACATTTGGCCCTTTGAAGGCAACTGAGAGGCTGATGGGGCCCCCAGTTAAAATGAGTTTGGCACTCCTAGTTTATATGGAACAATAGGTTAGGTGCAAGGAAGGGAAAATGTGTTTTACCTTAATTCAATTAAATATACATTTACTGAATACAAATGCAATTGGATCATTGTACAGGGTATTATTGAACATACAAAACAAGTTACATTTCCTATCATTAAGAAGCTTACAATCTAATACAGAAAATTATACAGGAAAAGTATTTAAGGCAAAACAGCTATCTGTCAGGCTTCACAGTAGGGTAGTGGTTCTCAACATTTGTTTGTTTTTGCATTATTAGTCTCTAAGGAACCTTTTTAGAACTTTTATTGCTATCTCTTCCCCCACGAAAATTTAATACCACAGATACACTATATATTTACATGCTGCTTGTATATCTGTGTGCTTTATACATAAAAAGAGTACTTTCTTTCACACACACACCCAAGAAACAATCTTGTACCCTCCTCAGGGGCAATAATGCCCATGTTGAGAATGTTTACACTAGGCCAGGCTATCACTTTCAGCGTCTAAGATTGGCAATCAGATTCTATTTTCAGAATTTTGGTAATATACCAAAGATTAAGTATAATTTAAAAATTAACTTTCCTGAGTTAAAAAAAATTAGACATTAGGTCAAAAAATAAAATAATTCTGTATAGTCATACCAGTGTGGCTGAGCTTCACATTGCCACACTGTGTAACTCCAGGGGAGTATGTTCCCAGTATAGCCTGTAATGGGAGGGGGGAGAACGGAAAATAAGTTGAAACTATAGCCATGTTGTGGATGAAAGAGAAACTAAGTTCATAAATTATTTCACCTTCAGCCTACCCTAATCACCTTAAACTTTTCCTGACATTCCTATCCTGTACAGAATTATGTGTTTGTCCTCTGCAATGTGTAATTAATTATCTGTGAATGAATGCTTTATTCACTCACATATTAATTCATATAAAGGCCAGAAGTATATACCAACCAAAAAATGCACAGGGTATGTACATTCATTTTAGTCCTCAATCTAGAACTAAGATTACAAGTGCTATGCTCATTTTTACTACAAATAAACATTCCTTGCCAATCATTTTGTCAAAGCTAAAGTACCCTCCCTAGGACAAAAATTCTGGCCTATATAACAAAGACCGGAGGGAAGTTTCCAGCCAACAATCTGTGAGAAACTAAATCCTTAGGAAGAAACCGAAAGCCTTGGTTCCAAAACTTATGAGGAGCTAAATCCTGCCAACAACCACATGAGAAACCTTGAAGTGACTCTACCATCAGTCAGCCACTCAAATGAGATTGCATACCGGGCTAGCACCTCGTCTGCATCTTTGTGAAAGACCCTCAGACTTAGAGGACACAGCTAAGCCACACCCAGATTCTGACCCACAGATTCTCTGAGATAATGTGCTTGTTATTTTTAATTTTTATTCTTTTTTTAATTGAACTCTCCTTCACTCTAACCAAAATATCTCCCTTTAAATGAACTTAAGCATACACTGAGATACAAATATCCAATAAATGACAAAAAAAAGTACCCAGCTGGTTTGGCTCCATAGATTGTGTGCTGACCAATGAACCAAAGGGTAGCAGCTTGATTCCCATTCAAGGCACTTGCCTGGGATACAGGTCAGGTCCCCAATGGAGGGCATGCACAAGGCAACCACACATTGATACTTCTCTCCCTCTCTTTCTCCCTCCCTTCCCCTTTCTCTAAAAACAAATACATATTTTAAAAGGTCAACTTTATTAGTAATTGAAATGAAAATAAGATTCTATTTTAACCTGTCAAAATGGTAGGGACTTTATAAAATGCCAGTACTAATTTTGGTGGGAAAGAAGCAGGGACAGAAGGACAACTTGTAGGAGCCCAAATTGGTACAGTTTTTCTAGAGGACAATTTGTAAGTAAGAAAAATCCTAATATTGAGCATACCCTTTGATTCACAATTAATTCTTCACTAGTTACTTTACCTAAGGAAATTTGCACTAAGATCTAGCTGCAAATGTTCAAGGAATGAGTTGGTTAAACAAATTATAATATAAAAATTTAAAACTATGCTACCATTTAAAATCAATTATAGGAAATAAGAATTAGTCTGGAAAGATAGTTATGATACACATATTAAGTGTTTAAGTAGGAAAACAGATAGTTACAAAGCAGTGTTAAAGGGTGGTTCTGTGGTGTATATATGTGCATCCATATGAATGAGTTAAGGGGATTTTAAAAACTTAACTAAGTTTTAATTTACACATCATAAGATACACACATTTTAAATACAATTCAGCCCTGGCTGGTGGATCAGTGGAGAGGCGCCAGCCTGTGAACCCAAAGGTCACTGGTTTGATTCCTAGCCAGGGCACATAACCAGGTTGCCAGCCAGGTCTCCAGCCAGGTCTCCAGCCAGGTCCGTAGCTGGAGGCAGGTGAAAGGCAGCCATACATTGATGTCTCTCTCCCTCTCTTCCTCTCTCCCTTCCCCTCTCTCTAAAAATAAATAAATAAAATCTTTTAAAAAATGAATAAAGTACAATTCAATTATTTTAAATAAGTTTACAGAGTTGTGTAATTCTTATATTTCAGTTAAAAGAATGTTTCATATATATATATATTTGAAAGATTTTATTCATTATTTTTAGAAAGAAGGACAGGGAGAGAGAATGAAAGGGAGAGAAGCATCAACATATGGTTGCCTTTCACCTGCCCCCAGCTAAAGACCTGGCTGGAAACCTGGCTTGCAACCTTGTTATGGACCCTCACTGGGAATTGAACCGTCAACTTTTGGGTTCGTAGGCCAGCATCTTATCCACTGAGCCACCAGCCAGGGCTATGTTTTCTTATACTTCTACAATAAGTTTGTATATCTGGTAATTTTTTATGTTAAATTCCTTCTTTACTACTGACTTAAAAAAAAAAAAAAAAAAAAAGAGGCAAAGTCTGAAGTGCCAATTAATCATAATTTCAGTTGAAACATTTTCCAAAGAACAAAAGAGTTAGCAAGTTAATACATGTTAATTCTCTTAGAGGGACTAAAGACTCACAGAAATTGAAGGACCTGCTTTCAGTTTGTATATGTGCCGATTTGCAAAAGGAATTTACTCTTCTATCCCCACCTGCTCTCTTCCTCTCTGACCTTGCTGATCCTCTCAACATATTTCAGCTTAAAGGAATAGAATTTTAGTTCTGGAGCCATTGAAATTTCTAATTCAACTTTCTTTCTTTCTTTTTTTAAAAGATTTTATTTATTATTTACAGAGAGAAAGGCAGGGAGGGAGGAAGAAAGGGAGAGAAACATCAATGTATGGTTGCCTTTCACCTGCCTCCAGCTGGGAACCTGGCTGGAGACCTGGCTTGCAACCTGGTTATGTGCCCCTGCTGGGAATCAAACTCAACTTTATGTCTTAAAAGTAAATGGAACTAGCCTTGACAAGGACAATGAATTCAAGAAATGAATAGAAGCATCGAATCAGAAAAATAATGGAATGAATTGCTTTTTGAAAGCTCAACATGTAATAACCAGTTGCTATAGCTATGGAAACTATAGGATCTGTACTAAATAAACACTGAGTTGTTGGGCAAAACCACAATAATTTTCCACCTTTAAACATTTTATGCTATCATTGAGAAATCAGATCTAAAAATGTCCTAAAATTGCCCTGGCTGGTGGCTCAGTGGATAGGCGCTGGCCTGCAAACCCAAAGGTCACTGGTTTGATTCTTCAGCCAGGTCTCCAGCCAGGTCCCTGGCTGGAGGCAGGTGAAAAGCAACCATACATTGATGTTTCTCTCCCCATCTTCCTTCCTCCCTTCCCCTCGTTCTAAAAAATAATAATAAATAAACTCTTAAAAAATAAAAAATAAGGCCCTGGCTGGTGACACAGGCGTCGGCCTGGGAACCCAAAGGTCGCTAGTTTAATTCCCAGCCAGGGCACATAACTAGGTTACAAGCCAGGTCTCCAGCCAGGTCCTTAGCTGGAGGGAGGTGAAAGGCAATCATACATTGATGTCTCTCTCCCTCTCTGCCTCTCCCTTCCCTTCTCTAAAAACTTTTTAAATAAATAAATAAATCCTTAAAATAAAAATAAAAATGCCTTAAAAATAGAGGTGAGGTTTGAAATTTTCTGAAGTTTTATCCTATCCAAACACATTTTGCTTTACAGAAATAGAAATAGAACATATACCTCTGTTTCGCTGCTAACGTGTAAGCTAGTGCTGGAGTAAATATGAAAATACTTGAAAGGAGGCTAAAATGCCAAATCTTTTCCATGTCAAGAAAAAATAAAATCTAAAAATATGTTTATTACAGTAGTATCACAGAATATTGTGAAATAAGATACTGGCTTTCTCTACTTCATTCTCTTTATTTATTTATTTATTTTTCATTCTCTTTATTTTATTAATAAAAACATTAGATTATGGTTTTCCCATGGTGACTTACTAGCTAATTAGTGTCAAAAAGAGTAAATCAGCCCTGGCTGGTGTGGCTCAATGGATTGAACACCAGCCTGAGAGCCAAATGGTTGCTGGTTAGATTTCCAGTCGGGGCACATGCCTGGGTTGTGGGCCAGGACCCTAGTTGGGGTGTGTGAGAGGACACCATACATTGATGTTTCCCTTCCTGTTTTTCTCCCTCCCTTCCTCTTTCTGAAAATTAATAAATAAAACCTTTTTAAAAATAAAAGCAAAAAAAGAAAGTTTAAATCAAATCCCACATTCTTTCTTCTTAATCTACTGCTTTTTTCTTGAATTGTTGCTCAGAAGGCACTATAATGGCCTTCTGGAACCAAAGGATTTGGTTTCTAATTCTGGGTCACCACCTAACTAGATATATAATCTTGAGTAAGTCAGTTATTAATCTTTCTGGGTCTCCTCTGTAAAGTGGAAAAACTAACAGAATTTACTACTTCGGAGTTTGTAAAGGTTAAGACATTAATATGCAAACTGCTTAATACAATGCCTGGAACATTTGATAAACAGCACAAATAAACTTTTTACCTGGTATCAAGATAGGCAGGAGTGTGACTAAAAAAATAAGAACAAGCGGTCAAAGAAGTTGACTTTGCTTGTAAAATCTGGAGAGACAAAGGGAACACCTGGTGATAGTGATGGACTTGGTAGCCTTAAAGTCTTAGTAGTAATAGGCTTCAAAAACCCCGTGATTCCTGAGCCAAGGTAAGAAGGAGAGAGAGGCTGCCTAGGACAACTGAAATAGCAATGGATTAGGAAGATGTATTTGAAGCCCTGGCTGGTGGCACAGTGGATAAGGTGCCGGCCTGCAAATCCAAAAGTCGTTGGTTGGATTCCCCAGCCAGGGCACATAACCAGGTTGCAAGACAGGTCCCCAGCCAGGTCTGTAGTTGGAGGCAGGTGAAAAGCAATCATACACTGATGCTTCTCCCTCTTTCTTCCTGCCTCCCTGCCCTTCTCTCTGAAAATAATGAATGAAATCTAAAAAAAAAAAAAAAAAAAAAGATGTATTTGGCTCCTTTGGGGAAACCTAAGTAGATGAGAGATTGACACAAAAGACATGAGGCCAAGGCATTGTTAAGTAAGTGAAAAACTGAAAAAAAAAACACTCTAAGACAAATATTCTTATAAAATTATTTAGAAAACTAATTCAACACTTAAAAAACTGGCCTAAATATGATGTGGTTTGTAATATTAAGCAGTTGACAACCAGAATGTTTTTTAAATATATTTATTGATTATGCTTTACAGTTCTCCCAATTTTTTTCCTTTGCCCCGTTCCACCCAGCACCCACCTTCTCTCCAGCAATCCCCCAACCTTAGTTCATGTCCATGGGTTGTGCATGTCAGTTCTTCAGAGTCATTTCCCATACTATTCTTAACAACCCCCTGTCTATTTAGTACCTACCAGTTAGGCTTCTTAATCACTGCACTATTTCCCCTTTCTTCTCCACCACCCTCCTAGCTATTAAACCTCCAAATGATCCCCATACATATGATTCTGATCCTATTCTGGTTGTTTGCTTAATTCGTTTTTGTTTTTTAGACTCTGTTGTTGATAGTTGTGAGTTTGTTGTCACTTTAATGTTCCTGTTTTTCCTCTTCTTCTTTCTTGAATAAGTCCCTTTAACATTTCATAAAATAAGGGCTTGGTGATGATGAACCCCTTTAGCTTTACCTTGTATCAGAAGCACTTTATCTTCCTTTCCATTCTAAATGATAGCTTTGCTGGATAGAGTAATCTTGGTTATAGGTCCTTACTTTCCATCACTTTGAAAATTTCTTGCCAGTCCCTTCTTGCATGCAAAGTTTCTTTTGAGAAATCAGCTGATAGTCTTATGGGAATTCCATTGTAGGTAACTCTCTTCTTTTTTCTTGCTGCTTTTAAGATTCTCTTTCTTTAACCTTTGGTATTTTAATTATGATGTGTCTTGGTGTGGTCATCTTTGGGTCCAACTTGTTTGTGATTCTCCGTGCTTCCTGGACTTGTATGTATATTTCCTTTGTCAATTAGGAGAGTTTACATTCGTTACTTTTTCAGATAAGTTTTAAATTTCTTGATGTTCCTCTTCTCTTTCTGTCACCCCTGTGATTCAAATGCTGGTATGTTTAAAGTTGTCCCAGAGGTTCCTGATCCTCTCCTCATTTTTTTCAATTCTTGTTTCTTTCTGTTCTGGATGAATGTTTATTTCTTCCTTTTATTCCAATTATTGATTTGAATCCCAACTTTCTTCACATCACTGTTGGCTCCCTGCATATTTTTCTTTATTTCACTTTGTATAACCTTCACTTCTTCTTTTGTTTTGTGGCCATGGTCAATCATTTCTCTGAGCATCCTCATCACCAGTGTTTTGAACTCTGCTTCTGATATCTCCATTTCACTTAGTTCTTTTTCAGGGATTTTGTTCTGTCTTTTCATTTGGGACATATTTCTTTGCCTCATCAATCTGGTAGCCCCCCTGTGTTTGTGTCTATGTATTAGGTAGAGCTGCTTTGACTTTGTGTCTTGGTAGTATGGCCTAATGTAGTAGATGTCCTGTAAGGTCTAGTGGCACAGCCTCCTCTGTCACCCATGCTGGGTACTCGAGGTACACCCTTTATGTGGGCTGAGTACACCCTCCTCTTGAGCCCTGGTTGCTGTTGGCAGATCAATGGCAGGGGGCAGGGCAGTCAGTTGCAAGGCTTAGCTGTGACCACTGACCACCAACCTCTACCCTCCATGGAGGATCAGCTGTGCAGGGACAGGGTGGTGGTGCTCCTAAGTGGTCTGTAGATGTCTACTAGGTGCAGGCCAAGGTCAGCCCCAACCTGTGTTTTGCCTAGGACACCCTGCCTGAGCTATAAAGCAATCCGAGGTGGCTGCTACTTGTGCTGGGTTTAGAGATTCCCAAAGTCAACCTGTAAATCTAAATTCGCTGCAGTTAGTGCTGGGCCTGGGGGCTCACTGAGCCCAGCCATTGCTTATTTGATAGGATTTAGGAAGTTGTGAAGCAGGAGCCAAGACCAGCCATTCATATGGAAAAACAGCTTGGGTGGGCCCATAAGTTGTGTGGGACCGGGTCTCTGGGGATCTCCAAGATGAGTCAAAGAGTTTCAGCCAAGTTGAGGGAGTCTCAGATAAGACACTAGCTTGCCAGCTCTGTCTGGGAAGGGCCCAGGAAAGAGACAATAATAGCCTCTATTTATCTTCATGACAACATTTCAGTTTATCCCTGTATGCCACTTGTACTCTTCAAGCTGCCACCTGTGAAGCTCTGAGTTAAAAGGAAACCAACTGTATGGGGAATACATATTTGCTGATGATATGTCAGACAAGGCTTTGATATCCAAAATATATGAAGAATTTATGAGACTTAACACCAGGGAGACAGACAGCCCAATTAAAAATTGGACCTGAACAGAACCTCTCTGAAGAGGACATACAAAGGGCCCATAGGTATATGAAAGAATGCTCAACATCGCTAGCCATCAGAGAGATGCAAACTAAAACTACAATGAGATACCACCTCACACCTGTCAGAACGGCAATCATCAACAAACCAACAAACAATAAGTGTTGGTGAGGATGTGAAGAAAAGGGAACGTTGGTGCACTGTTGGTGGGAATGCAGACTGGTGCAGCCACTATGATAAACAATATGGAATTTCCTCAAAAAAAAACTAAAAATGGAACTGCCTTTTGACCCAGCAATTCCACTGCTAGGATTATACCCAAAGAACCCTGAAACACCAATTCAGGAGAACCTACGTACCCCTATGTTCATAGCAGCACTACTTAAAATAGGCAAGTGATGGAAACAGCCTAAATGCCCATCAGTGAATGAATGAATCAAAAAACTTTGGTGCATTTACACAGCAGAAAGGAAGAAGAAACTCCTACCTTTTGTGACAACATGGATGAAATTGGAGAGTATTATGCTTAGTGAAATAAGCCAGTCAGTGAAAGACAAACAGCATATGATCTCACCCATTACAGGAGATTAACGAACAAAACAAACAAGCAAAATCAGACAGAGACATGAATACAAAGAACAGACTTTCAGTGTGCAGATGGAAGGAGTGGAGGGAGTGGGAAAAGGAGGCAAAGAAAGGGAACAGTTGAGTCAAGGAGCTAGCATGGATGACCCATGGACATGGATAACATGTGAGATTGACTGTGGGAGGGCGGATAAGGAGGGTGGGGCAGGGGAGAGCAGCAGGAGGGAAACGGGATAGATGTAGTTTAACAACAATAAAATTAAATTAAAGTAAAAAAAATAGGCTTTTATTCAAGTGTTTATGGCATTTTGTCACTTTTCCCAGAAAGATATGTTCAAAGTTAGCATAACTGTGACAGCACTTCTAGGAGTTCTATATACCTTATCTAGAACTCTTCTGAGATGACAGTGTCTCATATGCATAATGTCTCTTAAACAGCAGACAGTACTGGAAATTAGAATCTTTATACCAAGTTCTTGGTTCCCCAGAATGCTTAAACAAATTAAATTATGTGGATTTGGAGCTGGGAAGGAGTTTAGAAGTTCCTCATTTTACAAAAAGCAAAAACTGAGAGTCAAAAGAATAAATTGATTTCCTTAGGACATAGTATTTACATTAGTATCTACTTAACAATGGGTAATGGATCTGCATAGAAGACTCACTTATTTAGCACTTACTATTCACAGACTAAAAGGTGAGGCCTTTGAGGTACAAGAGAAACTTCAAGGAAGCAGGAGGAAAAGCATTTTGAGAAGGACAGAATAATCAGCCCTTCAAGTGTTGTTAAATACTTTCTTGGGATGTAGGCAAGATATTGACACTATAAAACAAAGGCATTTTATAACACTAAATTGCATATAATAAATGTCATGTGAAGTCAAACTCTGTACGTTATATAGTAGCTCTTTGCTACTCAATCTGTGGTCCATCAAACAACAACAAAAGTATCGTCCAGGAGCTGTTAAAATTGCAGAACCTCTAACATCCAAAATTTATAAAGAACTATAACTTAACAACTACAATAAATAAATAAAAAAAAAAAAAACCCAAACAATCCAATTAAAAATGGCAGAGGACCTGAATAGACATTTTTCCAAAGAAGACATATAAAAAGATGCTCAGCATCACCAGTCATCAGAAAAATGCAAATAAAATACAGTGAGATACCATCTGACACCTGGCAGAAAGGTTATCCTAAATAAATCAACCAAGCAAAAGTGAAATAAGTCAGACCAAAAAAAAAAAAAAATACTATATGATTTTACTTATATATGTGGAATCTGAAAAATAAATTAGATGAACAAACAAAACAGAAATAGGTTCTTGGCTGGTGGCACAGTGGATAAAGGACCAGCCTGCGAACCCAAATGTCGCTGGTTCGATTCCCTAGTCAGAGCACATAACCAGGTTGCAAGCCAGGTCTCCAGCCTGGTTTGTAGCTGGAGGCAGGTGAAAGGCAACCACACATTGATGTTTCTCTCCCTCTCTGCCTCTCTCCCTACCCCTCTCTCTAAAAATAATAAATAAAATCTTTTTTAAAAAACCCAACAGAAATAGACTCATAGATACAGAGAATAGACTGATGGTTGCCAGGGGTTTGGGTGAAAAAGGTGAAGGGGTTTAGAAGTACAAATTGGCAGTTAAAAAATAGTCAACAGGCATGTAAAGTACAGCATAGGGAATATAGTCAATAATATTGTAATAACAATGTACCATGCCAGGTGGGTACTATTATTAAGAGATCACTTCATAAATTATATAAATGTCTAACCACTACGCTGTACACCTGAAACTAATATAAAGTAATATTGAATGTTAACTGTAATTGAAAAATAAAATAAGAATTATGTATACCTACACACAAAAAATGCAGAACTTCATATCCCTAGAATCTACTTAATCAGAAATTCACATTTTAATAAACTGATGAAGGCTGGCATTTAGGAACTTTACCTAGTGGTGTGCAGTATGAATTAGAGAAAACAATCTGAAGTATAAAGATAAGTTTGTTTTTTGCCACTTTCTTATCCTTTTAACTGAAAATTTTTGTGTGTGTATATATAATTTGTTTTATATATACTATTTATTTATTTTTTAAACATTTTATTTATTTATTATTTTTAGAAAGAGGGAAAGGGAGAGAGACAGAGAGGGAGAGAGACATCAATGTATGGTTGCCTTTCACCTGCCTCCAACCACAGACCTGGTTGGAGACCTGGCTTGCAACCTGGTTATATGCCCTGGCTAAGAATCAAACCAGCAACTTTTGGGTTCGCAGGCCAGTGCCTTATCCACTGTGCCACCAGCCAGGGCTATTTATTTTTGCTTTAATAATTTATATATGTAGAAATAAGTTTTATATATACTCATATAATTCTTTGTACCTTTGAAATTTATCTATAACTTTACTTGTATGTGTATATAATGTTATATATAATTCTATATATGTAATAATACATATAATTATTTTTTTGTTTTTTTCCAAAGAATTTTTATTTTACCAAAGCAGTATGTGTGTCTAGTTTTTAAAACCAAGTAATGAAAAATAACAAAAATGAATCATAGGTTTAACTGTAAAACAGAAAGCTATAAAGAGGTTTTTTTTTCAAACATAAGAGAAGTTTGTTAGGATATTATAAAACTAAAAAAAAAGTTCTTAAACTTGGTAACCGGGTTATGATACATGAAGGGAAAACTGATAAAGTGGACTTCATCAAAATTAAAACTCTTTCATTCTGCAAAATACTCTCTTAAGAGGATGAAAGACAAACTGCAAAATGAGAAAAAAATACTTGTAAACCACATATCCAGCAAAAGACTGGTATCCAGAATATATAAATAACTCTCAAAACTCCACAGTAAAAAAAAAAAAAAAAAAAAATGAAGTAGAAAATCGACAAAAGACTGAACAGACATTTAACCAATGAGGATATAGAGATAGCAAATAAGCTTATGAAAACATGTTTAATATTATTAGTCATTAGGGAAATGGCAATAAAACTATAGGAATTATCATTACAAACCTACTAGAATGCTAAAATAAAAAAGAGTAACAACACAAAATGCTGGGTAAAGTTCAGAGAGCCTGGATCACACCAGCATTGCTGGTGGGAATGTAGAACAGGACAGTCACTCTAGAAAACAGTGTGGTTGCTTCTTATCCAACTAAACATGCAGTTACTACATTACCCAGCAACTGTATTCTTGGGCATTTATCGTAGAGAAATAAAAATCTGTGCTCATATAAAACCCGTACATGAATGTTTATAGGAGCTTTATTCATTATAACCAAAAACTAGAAACAACTCAGATATCACGTTATATATAATATAATTCTACATATATAATAATACTTATGATTTTTTTTCATCTTAAAAAATTTTTATCGCCCTGGCTGGTGGCACAGTGGATAAGGCACCGGCCTGCAAACCCAAGGGTCGCTAGTTCAGTTCCCCAGCAGGCACATGGCAAGGTTGCAGGCCAGGTCTCCAGCCAGGTCCTTAGCTGGAGGCAGGTGAAAGACAACCATACATTGATATCTCTCTCCTTCTCTGACTCTCTCTCTTCCCCTCTCTCTAAAAATAATAAATACAATCTTTTTTTAAAAAGTTTTTATCTTTGACACTATTTCCTACTGATTCATAAAGAGTTTCCTTATTTTTTAACAGCTTAATTGTATTCCATTGACTGAATAAATGATCATTGGTTTTTCAGTATCTATGATAGATATTTAAGCTGTTTATAGAATTATTTCTACTAATATGTAATCCTGCAATGAATGACTGTGTAAGTAAATTACTTCTGTTACATTTATCTGTAGGATTAAACCCCTAGAAATTGAATTACTAGGTCAAAAAGAAGTATCTTTTAAACATTTCAACTGGTACTGCCACATTGCCCTGCACAGAAGTAGTACAAATTTCTATTCTCCTATGTAAGAGGATATCAAAAACAGTTTGTGATATCAAAAACTGTTTAATTTCCCTGTGATTGATAGATGAAAAACATAGTACCATGTTGATGAGATTGAGCGTCTTTCTTTTTTTTTTTTAATTGTATTGTTGTTGTATTACATCCATCCCTTTTTTGCTCCCCTGTGTCCCCCTCCCCACCCACCCTTTCCCCCCAAAGTCAATCCCACCTGTTGTCCATGTCCATGGTTCCTTTATACTAGGTTTTTG